>JAODAL010028327.1:0-53517 GCA_025379985.1 Phyllomedusa bahiana | reverse complement strand
TGTGGGGATGGGACAAAATTGGGAGCTTTCTGTGTGGTTTTAAAAAAGATAGATGTCACAAAATTTATTTTCATATATTTACATATTGCACAATTTTAAAAGAAAAAAAAACAATGGGGCTTGAACCCCTAACCTCTGGTTTTCCCCAAGCGATCCCCTATGCACTGCTTAACTAGCAGCCATCGACACAGTGTTGAATCCTTATGTATACCTACAATGATGCGTCATAAGGAGATTGGCTTGCATTGATTGGGGAACAGAACCCCCCTTTTTTAAAAGTAGCGCTTCAGGACGACCTGTGGGGGGTGAATCAACCTCTTGGCAAAAGCCCTTTAAACAGGCAGTAATTGCCCAACCCTTCCCCCAGAGCGAGATGTACATAACCCAGCAGACCGGGTTTCACTATGATTTTAACAGCTCAGGGGGAGTAAACCAGAGTTGCGGGCAGCCAATCACAGCGAGGGGGCGGCCAACATTTCCTGTTAGGGGAATTCCCAACAGTAAAATGAAAATGTACCCAGCCAATCCAGTGGGGGCTGTCTGGGCCGGGAAACGACCAGGGGGCTTCTGACCCACAACAGAAAAATAGGACAGATTTCGCAAAGCGTATTGTAAACCAAGTGAAAAGGGGTAATTCAACCCAATTACAAAAGTGCTTTTTTACTGCCCCCAAAAAAACTGAGACTGATCTTTGAAACGATAAAACCCCTTTTAATATTTTTGAGTTTTAGGCCCATGTTCCACGGCTTAAATGGGCCGTATTTCGGTCCGAATTAGCGCCGGGTGCGAAAATTTACGGGGGAAAACGGCCCATAAATTACGGTAATCCCGTTTCTAGGAACTATGGATTATGTCTCCTCCCCCTGTCAGCAAATCCGCCGGGCGGGGAAGATAAGTGACATGTGAATTCCCAGCGGCGTTACCGCCGTGGGAAAAGCAAGTCAATGGGCCGGCGAAGGCCGGCCCCCCGCTCCCGCCCCCCCCCCGTCACACGCGTAATTGGGGGCGTAATTACGTCCCGCATTAAGCCGGTGAAATAGCCTTTAAAAGGGAGCCTCATCAGGGAATAAACATGTGGATTGTTGGACTAAGGCTTGTTCCACGGGTTATTTGCGGGGCTAATTACGCCCCGCAAATTTCGCCGTGTGGACAGGGGCGGGACGGGAGCGGGGGCGGGGGAGGAGGGCGTAAACCTAGTTTTTCATTGGAAATGTGATTACGTTAGACTGGGACGTATTACAGCCGTAATTTGCGCACTCAGCGGTAAATTTCGGACTGAAATAGCCCATTTTAAGCCCTGTGAAAAATTGCCTAAAAAAAAACCCTGTTCAAAAGCGGGTAAGGGGTCCTGTGCCCAGCTACTTTATTATTTTAATGTGATTTATCTTTTTTTAACCATGATGAATTTTTATTTAGTGGCAATAAAAATTGAGTTTTATTAATGTCTAAATCCAGTGTTTTGTTATGACATTACATGACAAGACATTGGTAAAGTCAGGTACATACATTCATTTCCATGAGGTTTTGATGATTTTTAGCAAAGATGGAAAAAAGATCCAACGGTGGTGAGATACTGCATTTCTTTCAGAAATAGTTGAACATTTTTTCCCTATTTAATGACAAGACTTATCTTTTGAACAGATAGCTTCTTTTTTCTTACTTCAGCTTTTAAAGCCAAGAATTTTGTCATCACTGTTGCCAAAAGCTTTATTTTTTTTTATTTTTCTGTCAAAAAATGGGGGCTTTTTTTTTGTGGGTGATGTGATTTGATAACCCCCAATCCCCCTTAGGTTACTTACCATGATAACTTAATTCTCCGATTTGTTATGGTACAGAGATACCAATTCTTTTTTTGTATTTACTATTATACAATAAGACACGTTTTAAAATCATTTATTGTCGCGTCAGTGCATTCCAAGATTCATACTATTAAGTCCTCAGTGGAGGTGCTGAGGACTTGTTGATGCGGGATGACTGGTAGTTTTCATTGAAACCCTAGGGGGGCCTGAAAAGTGTTGTTCGATTGAATTATATTAAAAATTATATGTATTTGCTGTCAATTAACAAGGGCCTAATAAGAGTTTAAAGATAACAAACTTCATTAGCCCCTGGTTGCCATGGAAACCTATCAGAACCAACTATCAGTTGTTTGGGCCTGTTGATCTTATCAAAGAAGCTGTTCCCTCAGAAAGCACTTAGATGCCATGGTTGCTATTGACCATGGCACGAAAGGGTTTAAACAGCCCGGTTTGGGGGTTTTTTACAATGGGCCATTTTTCCGCTGTTTTTAAAAGTAAAACATCCCCTGGACCCCCAGTACACCATGCTTATGCACCATGAGACACAGCAATCTGACATTAGGTACTTTAGTGACTTCCTTACAAAAGCTAATTAGTATTCATTTAGGTAATATTACTAAATACCTTCTTCTTATCACACTTTAAAAAAGTATTAAGAATCTATGGGATATTAACAGGATTTTCTCACTGCAATGATCAACTTTGAACATGTAGAGACAGGTATATGAAGACTTTTACTAAATGCATTGCTCTTTTGATAGTGCCCTTGTCAGGAGATAAGAGAGATTTCATCTGCTCTAAATGCACACACGTGTCTCAAGGATACCATAGATATCTCCTTTCATCCTTTTCATTATCATGGTTTCAGGCGAAGGATTTTAACCCTAAGAAGATTAATTTTTTTTCTTTGACAAGCACTTGTTTTCCCCCCCTTGGGCTCATAAATTTTGTTACTACAGTTTAAATATCCTGCACTTATGCCCATGAAAAGCTAAGTGTTATAGAGGAACAATTTTGATCACTACATAGAACCCCCCCCAGCCGACCGGGAAATGTCCCTAGCTTCCTGTGACTTTGTGAACACATGGTGAGAAAATCTCTTTAAACAAGTCTCCTAGCAGTCACATGCATTAAAGGGGTTGTCTCACTACACGGATTGTCTTTTATGTTAAAACTTTGCAAAAAAAAGTCCTTTCAATATATTTCATTAACATTCCTACCTATTCCGAGTATCCCCCCTTGTATGGGTGCATCAGACCCCCAGGTTGCTAAAACTACAGACCTGTTTTACTCTCATGTAGGCTGCCCGGGCTGGTTTCTTAGTACAGACCTGGCTTCTAGCAGCCTAGTAGAAGCCCGTAAAAACCCCCCCGAGTTTAAAAAAAACCAAGAAAAAACAGGATGAATCAAGAGTGAGACAAACCCCCTTTTAATCTTTAGATACAACTAGCCCCGTTGCATGGTCCTAACACTTACCCTTAAAAAGAACTATACTTATAATCCATATAGCAAAAAGGTTTCCCAAATTGCAATTAGGAAAAACTAAAAAAGCATAATAAATGCCCCTCCCCATCAATATGTTACGTACCAAAGAGAGTGTTCCCACCACATATTGGTAGCTGGTTTGCCAAATGTCTGTAAATTCCTGTTCAACAATAAAAAAATAAATGAGTCTGTGAAAAAAATATTGATCCGTCCATGATGTGTTTTGGCCGCTAGTGTTTAATCAGATTATTTTAAATGTAATTATCACTTTACATCTTCTAATAATATGAGGTTCATATTATGTTTAGCTACAGACAATTTCACAAATTTCTCCTTGCTTTGGATTTTTAGGATGTAGTTATGACCACTCTTTATGTCCTTTATATTCAGGGCAAACATTACTGTATATCCTACAAAAGCCCAAAATCTCAATGTAAGTTAATTGGACTGTGTATATATGATGCAATAACATAATAGATGAGTGAGTGTATAGTAACAGACTGATAGGTTAGTGTACCATGTTTGACAGGCCATAACTTATAGAAACTAGTCAGCTATAGCCTATAACTAAACTAGTCTCCTACCTACGACATACTTCATTTCCCACTCCCCTCACCATGATCAACCCGTCCTTTAACATGGCCCCCCCGTCCACACTGGAGTAATGATAAGAACCCACACATGCTGAATCTTTCAGAACCAAGGGTGAGACTATTTTACTTTTCTCACTGCCAGGCTGATCCTTGTCTCTTTTATCTGTCAGGTTTGTAAGCTACTGACGGAAACAGATATCATCCACCATATCCAGTATGTTCATTAAACATATTACGGCTTGAAATAATTGAATTTTCTCTCTGAAGAACATATGAAACATGTGCCATAGACGTGACTCTGAAAACATATGTGATGTGTAAATGTACAATTAACTCTCGCCTGTCAAGTTGCTAATTATTTAAGGTACAGATGGAATGAACGCTGGCAATTTAAAGAAACAGATTTTGGCCCGTGTTCCTTTCCTCATGACTAAAAGACTTTCTCTCCTTTCTAATGGTTATTTTTGCACTAATTTCTCAGCCCACAGCACTAATTATTCCCTTTGGCGATACAGTAAATCCACAGAGCTTTACAAGGAATAAACCATATGCATAATTTATCTGAACACAATCTATTTACTTTGCCATTGCAATTTCAGACAACGCCATGTGGCTGCTGAGTGAATTAGAAACCAAGTCAAGTAGCCATTTCTAGGTTTGTAAAGGAAGTGATTATAGAGTCTGGATGGATTGCAAATTGAGACCCTTTTCAGCCTGACATTGATCCTATGATAGTTTTCACACTTAATGCTCGCTAGCAATTTGCCTATGGCTGCCGCTTGCAGGAGGTGATTACAGGGGAGTTCTCTGTTGTTGCTTTCTGGCTGGGGAAGTGGCGTGCTAGACAGAGGCAAGTGAATCGATGCTGTTTTTTTCTATTAGCTCAACACCTCCTAACACATTAGGCTCACAGTTATCTAATAACTGAGAAACACCACTAATGCAGCAGTACATGTACAATTTTATTCAAATGGGTATTATAAAAATACCCAGCAGAGTAGACGATAGCTCATATTCTACTTTCTTCAGCCTCTCAGTGAATATATTTGCTGTTTACAGCATTTTCCAAATTCCTTGATTATGGGAATATGTTATACTAAGCGCTGTGATGTTAAATGTGTTTTACTGTAGAAACTACCTATTGTACTCATTCCATACATCAGTCTAGGTGTAACACCTTCTACTAAACATAGTTAAAGATTAAGCCGCTGAATTATAGACTGAAATAGTACATATGGCAATCACACAGCTATAAAGGGGGTCTCTGAATGCAACTGTATAATAAACAGGCAATACAAGATTGCTTCAGACTAAGGTTAGGTTCACATGACATTTTTTCGCGTGTATTTTGAAGAGTAAAATTGGGAGTTTTATGCATTCAAATGTGTTGGAAAAACACATGCAGTATCCCACAGGCTTGAATGGTGATATGTTCCATTCATGCATATGGTGCTTTTTTATGTGTTGTGTGATGCACTATAACACATGTTAATTGATTCAAATAAGCCTAAAAGGGTTGTCTAACTACAAGGATTGCTTTTCCTGTTAAGGATATTGCAAAAAAGAAGTCACTTTGCAATATATGTCCATTAGCAGTGTCCTACCTATTCCTAGATATCCCCTCCTGTATGGGCTGCATCAGCTCCACAGGTCCCTATAACTACAGACCTGTTTCAGCTCTCCTGATAGGCTGTCAGCGCTGGTCTCTATAGCTACAGACCTGGTGTCCCCTGTAGCTCATCACTGCAGGCCAGTAGAAGCCAGTAAACACACCCCTGAATTCAAAATTGAAACTGAGAAAACAGTTGATGTAAGATGATTCGATGCAGTGAGACAACCCCTTTAAGGGAAAAGAGCTAGGACTCTGTGCCACCGATTTGATGTAGTGCTTCTCAAGTCACACTTGACTCACTGAGTCTGGTTATATGACTGGGGGTATAACTATACCATAAAATCATCTGCAGACAGCTGTTTCGGGGTGTTTGCCCTTCATCAGTACAGAGTAGAATACTGGTTGGCTGATTGAGAGGCTCTAGATGTAGCTAAAAAAGGTTAATGTTCTTTATCATTGAGACTTACACACTATGGTCACTCCACCACAATTTAAATATATTCAGATAAGCTCAAGGGAAAAGAGCTAGGACTCTGTACCACTTGTTATATGTAGTGTCTTCTGCACTGATAAAGAACAAACACCCCGAAACATCTGTCTGCAGGTAAGTTATCGGAATGGCTTTACTCCCAATCATATTGTCAGACCAAGTGGGCATGAGGAATGCTACATCCAATACGTGATGCATCTTCCTATCTCGTTTCCCTTTAGTAATATGTTAATTGCCGGGGAGGGTCTTCCCATACCTACATGGTGCCTCTTACTAATGAGGAACGTTGCCCCTTTTGAACCACACATGAAAGTGCAGGGTAATTCTCAACGCACTTTGTGTGCACATCCAGCACAAAAAGTGCGTAAAGAAGTAGGATTTCTATTTGATGAAGCTTTTCTGCATTCTTAAACCACAGTGAAAACTGTGTCTAAAAAGAGAGCAAAAAGCAACAGATATCCAAGGTTGTCCCTCAGATTTGTTGAGTGTATTACACAGTTTTTTCTGAAGAAAATAGATATGTAATATGAATGTAGCCCAAGTGCAGTAGGCATCTATTGGCCTTATCACTTGGCATATGCAGGAGATCAAGAGAGGAGTAGCAGTTTTCATTCATTTGATAATTGTCAAAAAGGCTCAATCTCTGAATGATTCTCTAACTTTCTAATGTCCTTTGTATATCAGTTTCTCAGCACCTTCAAGATCTTTACATGCCGTTATTGACTTCAAACCATCTTGTCCACATTTATGCTATGTTCACACGGCGTAATTGTGGCGCGTACAGTACAACCGCAATAACGCCGGGTGATTTGGGAGTCGCACTAATACGCGTATTTGCCGCAAGTAATTGACGTCACTTATATTGTACACGCAGGGAGAGGAGGCGTAATCCATAGTTCTCATAGTTAAATGGTGATTTTGGTTATTATTCTCCATCCTTTACACTTATATTGATTTTCCACTGTCATGAAGTAGTTAATATACTGTGTTTATTGCTGACCTACAGTGTTCTGTTAAGTATGGCAAGGCAAGAGGCTCTTCTGTTCTAAAATGAGAAAAAGCCACATGTTGCCTGTCACTATGCTGCTGCCTCGGCTACAGATAATGTTGCAACATCCCAGCTCTGCTGACAAAGTGCTGCATTGCAGCAGAGGCTACAGTAATGTTAGACCAATCTGTGCACACATCCACTCTTTATTTATTAATGTCTGATTGATTGATCTGTGATCCGCTAGGATATCCTCAAAGATTGTCTGCTAGAAAGACTGAAGTATTAGATTTGCTGTGGTGACCTGACTAGTGAACCAGAACAAGTGAAATTTGTAGGAGCCTCCAGGTGACGCAATGTCGGATGTTAGTAACTTGATGTTGTTGGCAGAACATATTTTATTCACTAAAGTGGGGGCAATGTGCTAAAATATTCAACAATACGGAAAAGAGAGAATTACATTGTGAGCCGTCACATCTATACTACAGAGCAAGATAGCAGTTCTAAGTTATATAAGTTTTGTAACATCACTTCACATTGGTGCTACTCTGCTAGGGAACTCAAATGTAATGCTCTATTTGCTCTATATGAATAACACTCACATATTCTGCAGCAAGGAACAGTTAATTAACTGACATCAGTCCCTGTTCTAAATGACACTTTAATTTCCTTTTGTATTCTATTTTTAAGCACATGTATGTACAATCTAGGAAACTTTTAATTATTAATATGTATCATAGTAGATGGCTTTCATGCTCAACCCTTGTTCAGGCTTGCCCCCTAATTGGGACTCTCTTCAGTTATTTAGTGTGGTTATTGCTCTAAGGTCTAAGGCTCTTGGTGGACTTTTTAGGTTCTGTTGATTTCAGTTGGTGTCATATAATGATCCCTCTTCCCCAAATCATCGCAAAACCAAAAAATAAGCACTTTGTGACATTTTCATTCAACTTTAAATATTGAGCCTCCAAGCTATCTATAGTATGAAGAAGTCGCTAGTAACTGACAAAAGCTTCTGGACCTATGGTTTAAAGAGATCTCCAGAAATAACATTGATATCCTAGTCTTAGATTTGGCCATCAATGTAAAATAGATAGGGGTACTGCCCTTGAGATGCCCATCAATCACCATCCCGAAGCACCTGATATAGAGATGTCTATACAAGTGTGGCTATCACTGCATCTCAACCATACCTAGCTATGTGCAACTATAGACTTGTATGGCTGTCAGGCATTGCAGTGAGGGGGCACTCTGCAGATTCTCCACAATACTATATTGACAGCCTATTCTATGTGTAGAGAATTTGTGTTATTTTTTTGAAACACCACAGTAAAACTTCTTTACACAGTGTATTATTTTGCCATTTTAAAATACACAAAACTGCTAATTTTTAGGCCCCATAATGAAGCCTTTAGGAACACACCTTCAAAAATCCATACCCAGAGCACTCTGTTATATGAAAAAAAATACCATGGGCCCCAAAAACACCACAAAATTTCCTCAAACCAAAAAGCATTGTATATAGAGCGTTTTATATTCCACTTAGGAACTTCTAATTACAGTACAAAATCTACACAACAAAAATATAGCATTTAACACAAAACCAATGGGTTTAAAACTAGCCTTAGGTAATTTTTGCTGGATTTCAAGATGCCAGGAAAGAAAACTGAGTGAAAGAGACCATAACTCCTTAACGACCGTGCACCGTCTTTTGACGGCGCCCGGTGCGGTTCGTTCGTCTGCAGCCACGTCTTTTGGCGTCTCTGCAGACATCGGAGTTTGCGCTGGGATCGAGGCTGTACTAAACAGCCCCAATCCCAGAGCATATCCTGTGAGCACCGGAGTGCGGAGGAAACCTCCGCAACCCAATGCTTTAACCCTTTGATTGCGGCGGTGCGTTACCACACGGCAATCAAAGGGTTCCCCTGCTCTGTCAGGTGATCGGAACACCCGGGTAACGGCTGTATGGTCAGGCCCGGGGACCTAGAGTGGCAAGTTATAACAAGTTATTAAGTGTGAAATGTGAATGGTGTAAAACAAAATTAAAAATAAAAATAAAAAAAATAAAAAAATAAAAAAATACTGCAATTATTTATAAGTGAACTTAAACTATTCCACCATAAAATACAACTTGTCTCGAATAAAACGACGCCTCATCCATTGAAAAAATAAAAAAGTTACAACTGTTGAAACGCAAGGAGGCAAAAACTAAAAATATTTTCTGGTCATTAACTTCTTTTCAGGCGTTCGGCTTAAGGGGTTAAAGGGATCCTGTCGTACTAAGAATGCATTCCATTCTGCATGCAGTCATCTGAGCAGATTGACAGATAGCTATGTGTGAGAAGATTTAGTATGACTAATAATTTATGTATTCAAACCTTCACTTATTTTTAGCTAAAGAGTCTAAAGGGAGGTCCTATTTATTGATTACTGTTCTTCCCTGCTGTCATTCACTAAAACTGCCCACTGAACTCCCAAGCCAAAAATGAGCAAAGGTTCAGATCAAGTTATGCTGAACCTTTTTCCACAGAACCATAGATCAATCTGCTCAGCTTACCTTCCTCTACAACAAACTGCCTAGAGAATGGACTGCATTTTCAACATTACAGATTCCATTCAAGGCACTCATTCCACTTTGTTTCATATAGACTGGTTTATGTACAAATAAACAATAGAAATACTCAAATTAATTATTGTAAAAAATAATAGTGTACTTCCATTAGAAATTGTATATTCTGAAATGTCAACAATATTTGTCAATCTAAAGAATACTTGGCTGTTTTCATCTGTAGAGACACATAATAAGCTCCATAGAAAAAATGTGCCTTTGAAGACAAGAGAGTAAATCACATATGAAATGCAGTTGATTAGTAAATGCGGTATCTCCAGTACCTGTATGCATGTTCAAAACACATCCTCTCCTTACACAATGGCCAGAGGCATTCAACATTGAGGGAGATTACTATACTCAGGAATATTAAATTGAAAAGCACATATTGCCAGATAAAGCCAAAGACACCTGCACTGGTATCTCATTCATTTTCCTTTGGCAGTCTTAATATATTCTTTCATCAAGCTTTGCCAAGAACTAAGTCTTCTACTATTTGCATTGATGCTACATTATGCTGAGTTTTGTTGACAAACACATTCACATTACTTATCATTATTTCCAACTAAATCTCTTTTCTCTGTTTCTCAAAATTATATCCTCTATGTTTCCAAATCAGGAATAAATCCACCAAACTACCAATCTGTAAACTATGATAGGGTCCACATTACTCAATTCCATATTGCACTAATTCTCCATCTTTGTTTGGGCGTGATCACATCAATACATCATTTTTATCACACTTTAGGGCTAAGTACCTTGGTGTAAATGCAGAATTTCCTGGCTTACATTACATACAATAAATAAAATTAATTTGTTTTATAGTCAAAAGTTCTGCAACTGTCTAATACACCTTGCTTTTTGATTTATTACAGTTTTTAAAGTTCTTTGCTTGTTCTTAGGGATTGGAAATATTGGGTGAGATTAACAATGTTTTTGGCTTGTGTCACATTTTACACTTTTGCACATTTTTAGTGCATTTTCTGTTTGTTTTTGCACTGCAAACATTGCTTTTTGCTTTTTTTAGCACATTGGGTGCATTTTTTTATTCAGTAGCAGTTTCTTTTTCCAAGCGCATGTGAATTTTTTCATTCAGCTTGTGACATTTTTCTCTCCAAAGACCCCAACAATTTTTTTTGTTTTATTTTTTGCTCCAAAAATGTGTATGTCTGTTGTGTTTTCTCATGGGTTTTGTTTGTGGTAGTTTCCCATATAACAAGTCATGTTATGGATAATTTGTGACTGGAAAAACAGACCAGAAAAAAACTTCAGCTCAGCTCACTAGATATGTTCACTTCCTCATGCCACATTTTAAAATAATTTTGGGTGCTATTTTTTATCTTGTTGCAATAGTAAGGATAAGCTGACAGTCAATATTTTACAAATAAGAAGGCATGGGCATAACTATAGCTATGGTGCCCAAAACTTGAGGGGCCAAGTCAGGAGTAGACACCTAGGACTACATGTTTGAATCCAGGCCAGCTCTAAATAGCTTTAAAGCAGTGTGGAATGTGCCAGAATATATGAACCTGTTCTTCTGCAGGTCTAATCGGCGCAGTCTAGTGACAATATGAAAGTTGGCTCAGGACCTTTTTTAACTTGGTCTGGCGTTGTAATGTTCTGGCCTATTTTTTGGCTAAAAAATCATAAATGTGTCTACTTCTATGAATGTGGTGTGACGCCCCCCACAACGCCACAAATCTTTGACATATTAAAAAGTGTCTTTGGCGTATTATAAAGGGACTTATCGTGCCAAAGTTTGGATGCACCTTTTTCTACTTTTTTTTTGGCTCAAAGAAACCCAAAAAAACTGTCGCAGCCCTGTTCATACATGTCGCCCCTAGCACTTTTTGTGTGGGAAACAACACAATGATTGTTTGTGACTCTACTTTTTAGCATTACTATAAAAGTTTCTAAAATTACCCTTTCATCCATACCTTTAATAAATGCTTCTATTGCTGCAGTTTTTGCTTCCAGTAAGTGATGGGGACCCACCCTATTTTTCTATGGGTTCCTATGACTTCTAGTTATGTCCCTGCAAGAAGGCTACTGCCATCATCACACTGAAGGCCAAGTGAGGAACTACAGTACTGATCAGTTAGTCACATTGACATTTAGGGACTTATGTATAGAAACTGTTTGCGGGACTGTCTTTGTTGCCGAAAAACCTCAAGCTAGGTTTCTCGGGAAAAAATAAAAGTGAGCTTGTTTGGTTGTTTGGCAAAAAAGACATTTTATGCTAGACAGTTTTCATACATAAGACCCTTGGCTAGGTTCCAGGGTTAACGCGGGACATAATTACGCCCCCAATTACGCCGGTTGGCCGGGGGGGGGGGGGGGAAAGGGGAGGGGGGGCCAGCCCCTCCCCGGCCCAAGACTTGCTTTACCACGGGCTTATCCCGCTGGAATTAAAATGTCATTATCCCCCCCCTCGGGTATTCCCCGAGCAGGGGAGGAGATAATCCATAGTTTTCTTGAGAAATGGTTCCCGTAATGATGGGAGTTTCCCCCATAATTTGCCCACCCGGCGCGAAATTTTAAGGACTGAAATACGTTACTTTTAAGCCTGTGAACATAGCCTTAGTGGCTTACAGGAGATGTCATCTCTGATTTGAGTCCTATTTTTTCTCTTCTCCATATGGTTCAGATTATCATGAGAAGTGGGCCTAGGTAGTCTACATTTTATATATTGCTGCTTTCTATTCACTTTTGCAGCTAGACTATAGGACAACCCAATGTAGTAAATGTGCTTTCTATACACCTTCCTACTCACCTTGACCTTTCCAGGGCAAGCTCTTGCAGAGCAACACACATGGCATGAAGGTGTCATTGTGCCACCTGCTTTACAGAGAAGACATCATATGGTTGGCAGGTCTTCTTGCAACCTGTAGTGCTGTTAATATCTCAGCTGCATCCATATATCAAGGATGTGTATACCCTTAAAATTTAAGGGAAGAGGGGGTCGTTTTTTTGTTTTTGATTTTTGTCAATTTGGTGTGTTTTTAATGGGGTACCATGAAGAATCATCCACATTTCACCCCTGTGAGAAGCCCATGTGCCTTTTTCCGTTCATTCATACTGTGTATATGTATGTGCTAGAAAATGTAATCGGGAGCTCAGGTTCCCACTAAGCTTTATAGAGCTTTTCTACTTCTCAACGGGGGAAAACAACATACATAGGTCTGACGTTACATTGTTTTACCCTAAGATGGATTTATCTACAGAATGGTGGTGCCCAGTTTTAGGCTGCACCAGTATTGATAAATCTCCCTCAGTATATTGGAAAGCTTCATAAGTTTTTTAATTTTAAAAAATAGCTTTTTAAAAAATGTTTCTGCAGTCTCTTCGATTTACAAACTGGGGGCCCCCTGCTTGTCCAGCATGACCATTAGCTGTCCGTAAAGTCTGGATATTGCTATAAACACACTTGCTGCCTGTTTTGTAGGGACTGTCTGATGTTGTTCACATTGGTAGACATTCACATACTCTTCATATTCTCGATCTTAGAATATTGCATGTATATTTGCTATATAAACTATAAGCAAAAATCCCTTATTTAATATGTTTTCTTTCCTTCCAAGGAATAATCATACAGATTGTAAATGTAATTCCTGTTAAAAGACTAAACCAAAATTTAGCAAAAAAGAAAGTAATTAGTGTTTCCCAAACACATAATAAATAGAACTACTTTGACAGTTGCATTTCTGGGAGCTACTTGTATCAGTAATGTATGTGGAAAAACAGACGTGAAACCATATGGTTTTGCAAGAAAAAAATTATAACATATAAAAAACAGGTATCAGGGAGACAACATTTCTTGTGCAAACAACATTTAACATCAGATCTCACCCAGCAGCATTCCCACATAGGGCATGGAGCCAGAAATGTTCTCAGCACCCCCAGCTTTCCAGATACTGTATTAGTGGAAACACTGATATTAGATGTTAGAGAACAATGTGTATTAGGAAGTGTTACAGTATTATACAAAAGTGAGTACACCCTTCACATTTTTGAAAAAATTATTAAAAACCTTTTCATGGGACACTTTAGACACAATGTAAAGAAGTTAGTGTACAGCTTGTATAACAGTGTATATTTGGTGTGCCCAAAATAAATCAAACAACAGCCATCAATGTCTAAACCCCGACAACAAAGGGGTACACCCATAAATGAAAATTGTGCCTAATTTTTCCCCTTTTTTTTCCGTGGGGTCATTAATTTGTTTTTTTTACAAAGGTCTCAGGTGTGAATGGGAAGCAGATTTTAAATTTGTGTTTTCCCTTCAACACCCCATTTGGTCATGGAAATTTTAACATGTTCCTCTAGCAAAAAACCCTGAGGATCTGAAAAAAAAAAATATTGTTTAAAAAGATTATCTGGGTATAAGAAGATTTGGCAAACCCTGAAAAAGAGCTGCAGCGCATGGCCAAGACCTTTCACAGTTTAACAAAACAGGTTCCCAAACAAAACAGGGCCCCCCTATGGTCAACCAAAAAAGTTAGGCACATGCTCGCGTATCCAAGAGGATGCTGCCAGCAATGCTGCAGAGGTTTACAGGGTTGGTGGGGCAGCCTGTCAGTGCTCAGACCATAAGCCCCAACTGCATCAAATTTGGTTTGTATGAAAGAAAGGGTTTTACAAATAAACTTATTTGTTCAGAGGTGCAAGGCTGGTTGCAGCAGCCAGGGGAGGGTACAAAGAAAGTTATTCTGCCACAGTCAAGCATGGTGGTGGGAGTATCATGTTTTGGGGGGGGTGCTAAGTGCTGCCGACTGTGGGGAAAATACAGTTAATTGAGGGAACTATGAATGCCAACATGTACTGTGACATACTGAAGCAGAGCATGATCCCCTCCCTCTTGGAAACTGGGCTGCAGGACAGTATTCCAACATGACAACGACCCCAAATACCCCTCCAGAACCACCACTGCCTTGCTAAGGAAACTGAAGGTAAGGTTCTGGACTGGCCAAGCATGCATCCAAACCTAAACCCTTTTAATTTTCTTTTAGGAACCTCAAGGGAAGGGGGAGGAGCGAAGGGCTCTAATATCCACCCGTATGTTGGATGGGGAGTAGTGAAGGGATTTAGTGAACCCGTGAACTCTAGTGAACCCATGCCCAAAAGGGGGTAAGCCCGTGCTGGGAAAAAAAATTTTGGCCACACAAAATATTTTAACTTTGGGCTTTTGTCCATTTTCACCAAGGTGGTTAATTATTTTTAAGACAGTCAAAAATTTTCACTGCTTACAACTGTTCATGACTATTTACATCAAATTATCTATCTTTCAGTGATGCCATGAAAAGATATAATACAATATTTACAACTATATGAGGGGTGCACTCACTTTTGTGAGATACTGTATATACAGTTTATTGTTCTATATAGTTTCCTTCTTAACGTTAATGAAAACTTAAGCCAGTTACTGATTTATCCTCATCCTTCTGCAGTTTACAATAAAACTTTGGATGATCCCCCCCAATGTTGTAATTAGTGCTCTTTTTTCTGTACATATTTGGGGGCAAACCCCCTTTTTCTGCTTTACTTGTCTACTCTGAGTATTTGTTTATGAAACATAAATACAGAAAATAAATTTCCTGACGCACGGAAGATATTGTGCTTGGCTTTACTTGATTATTTTCCTGCTTTAATAGGTCAATCTGCCTCCGTTTGAAGATACATGTCTATTGTGATGGATATATTTTATATCTTACCCAAAGGTGGTATTAACTTATGGGCCACATGTATGAACCTGTTTAGGTCTTAAACTCACTTTTTTTGCCCATAGGTTACTATGGGCAAAAGAGTGAGTTATAGACCTAAATAGTTTCATACATTTGGCCCATAATTTAATGCACTTATGCATTTTTATGCACTTCATAATTTTTCCTACCTTTAAATGAATTAATTCAATAATAAATTACCAAATTAATCATTTAATTGGAGTCCATCACTTTTCTCTAATGGGTAGTGTTGCTTCAATAGGGCCCTGATCAGTTCAACATGGTTTGAATGAGCTTGTAAAAAAATGTAGGTTTGGGACATAATGAATCCCAATTTTTTTTTGGCCCTTAAACTATCCCAATCTCTATCCCTATCCCTAAATATAACCATAAGGCTATGTTCACACGGCATATTTGCGGGGCGTAACTACGCCCCGCAATTATGACGTGTTCGGGAGCTCGCGTCGATCGGCACGAGCTCCCGCCTGGCCCTGTAGACATTCATATGTCTATGATAACTGTGGATTACCGTAATGAATGGGACGTACCAATTTAAGCCGTGTGAACATAGCCTAACTCTGACCTGATATTAGAGTTATAATCAGAAGTTTTAGGATGTTTCATCAGTTAACTTACCTTTCAACATTGCTCCAGGTCTCAAGTCGCTCCTGCCATGGTGTCCATTTCAGTGTAGTCGCCCAGTGTCACTTCCAGTGGGACATCTAACATCACTTTCAGGTTCTCTAGGTTATCTTTATGTCATGGAAAGTGGAAGTGATGTCATGGGTCACATTAGTTTCCCAAAAGACAGGAATAACCTAGGGAAACTAGAAGTGACATTGGATATCACGCTGGAAGTTATTCTGCAGTGAAATATGAGACCTGGCGTGACATTGAAACTTTAGTTAGCATCTTAAAACCCCTAAAAACCCTAACCCTAGACCTAAGCAAAACCAATGGCTAAGGTCGATTTGACAGTGACCTAAATCTAAAGCACAACAATATTTCTACGTAATATTATGCTTTGGCCTCGTATCTGTAAGGGATGGAGGGGGGCTGTTAGGCTGCAGAGAATATAGACCTATTTACAACTAATCTGCCTCGTATGATTTCACCATAAACTATTTATATTTGGACGTAATGTAGACATTGGAACTAAAAGTAAATCTTCAAATTAGGCTAGTCTGCATATAATGTTAGTACAGGCCAGGACTAATATACGGTAAAAAAAACGGAGTAAGCTGTGACCATATTCTAGCTTTTTTTTTATTCCTGTGAAAAAGACACTGGTTGTTACACATAGAGGTTAGATTACAACCTTCCATGTAATAAAGAATAAGGGCGTACCATGAGAGACCAAAAACAGTGGGTGTGAAGGAACTTGATAGGGAAAATAATAATTTATGAAACCACTCCCCTTTTAATACAACTGTTGATAGGGGTTTCCTATCAGCTGGAAATGATATGTTACAGTATATTGTATAACATCAAGAACATAGAGGTAGAGCTTTAAAATATATCTAAAGCATAATTATACCCAGACATGTCTAGTCCTCATGAGTTAACTGTATTGTAATCTGTTTTATTTAAGTACTGATCTAATGTATAATTTGTCTCCTAATATAAGCTTCTGTGTTGTCTCTTCATTTTAGTCATTCAATCATAATTTTGTACATCTGGATGTCTTTATTCCTAGTCACAGTTTTTAGAAGAAAAAAAATTAGATTTGTGAACAGATTCATCCCAAACTCTGAGCAGAGAATGTACATTTTTCATGTCTGCTGAAACACCTGAGATCTCATTAGAGAAATTGTATTTTTACATTCAGGAGAACAGACCATAATATCCCATTTAATGTTTCTTACTATGCTAAAATGCAAGACTTTTCAGTATGAGTCACTTTTCATGCACAGCAGATTTGTTTCTAAAACTTTGAGTGAGCGTTCCATCCGGCAATTAAAAAGTTAGACTTCTTGTAAGAATTTGGAGGTCATTCCAAAACATGAAAGTCAAGCAGGAGTTCCATTATTTTAATGCTTTGCCTATTTATGAGAATGGTCCATCTAATGCTATAGACGTCAACTGTGTATTTTATCAGTTACATTTCCCTTCTTTAGTCACTCAAACAAGCATGTGCTAGCACAACCAATTGCTTATTTCAGTCGTATTTCGGTAAATGTGTCCATTTGCTTTTAAAACTTTTTTTTGAAAATTATCCTATCTAGACATATGTTCTGTTAAGCAGGTTTTTCCATTTGAGGCCCTGATCCAGAATAAAGACTCATTGAAAGGCGACAAAAGCATGGGCGACATGTTTTAAAAAAGGCGTCAACATGCCAGTTTTAAAGCGCTACAATTTTTGGGCCTTATTCACAGCTCAATGGCTGGACTAGACTGAACCCAATAGCAGGCAACTCTGGCCCATATGCTACCTGGAAAAAGTTAACAGGTGCAGCTAGTTGCTGAGCAGCAGCTCACACACCCCACTACTTGGGGAACAATTAGATGATAAAAAACTGCACACTAACTTAAAACCTTTTCACACCAGCATGCAGAAAAGCCACAGTATAATACATGGGGAGATTGCACAAATGCAAAAATACCAATAAAACTGTTTTAAAGCGCATTAAATAAATGTATAGTGTGCCCGAATGTTTGAACTTGTCATATGTGGGTTGATAAATCTGACATGTGGTATGCCTTTCATAGCATGGCATATTTTAGGCGCATGACTTCGGCGCATATCTGAGGCACATTCAAATGTGTCGTGTCTGGCACAAACTGTGCCAAGTTTTCATGTACGACTGTTCATACATATATAGACTAGGGCTACAACAGTTTTTGGTGCAAACTACGCCAAAAGATAGCTTAGACCAAATCCGACATGTCGCCCCCTATCTTTGTACCATGAAAGACAATTAAGATAAAAATTAAGGGCCTCATGTATGAACATTGTCTAGGTCCAAGACTTTCTTTGTTGCCAATAGCAACCAATCAGAGCGCACCGTTCATTTCATATAGTGCTCTGAAAAAATGAAAGGGGACCTCTGATTGGTTGATATGGGCAACAAAGAAAGTCTTAGACCTTGACAGTTTTCATACATGTCCCCCTAGAAGTTATAAATAAAGAGACCTAAGTAGCTTAAAAGGTATATATTATCAAATATGATAAAAAGACCTAAGAAGTCTCAAATGCTTGCCACACTAGTTGTCATGTTTTTTCACTTACCAGTTGCTGATACCTTTCAATAGCTATGACATCACTTGTCCATTTACTCAAATATGATCTGTGTAATACTACATTTTGCAGGAAAATAGTTACCACATAGAGCTACTTGGATGATAGCAACTCATCTTCAAGGGTTAGAGAAGCCAAACCTACTCCAGTCCATTCTCTGAAGGCAACTATATCAGACTAAGGAGAGACTATAGTATTATTCATAAAGAACATTGACCAAAAGTTTACAAAAATGTGTGTCCCTACACACACACACATATATATATATATATATATATATATATATACTATCATATATATAATATATATATATATATATATTATGATATATATATATATATAATATATATATATATATATATATATATAGATATATATATAATGTAATTAACACAACACTTAAGGACTGTGTAAACCATATGAATTCACTGCACAAATGCAAATATAACACTTAAAGGGGTGTTTCCTTCTCACATACTGATGGCATATCAATAGGACATGCCATTAATGTAAAATAAGTGCAGATCTAACCTCTGGGGCCCTAACCTATAACGAGAACGGGCTATCAAGACTCCCATTTAAGAATGAAGAAGTGGCTGTGCTTGTGTGGTTACTCTCCATTCATTTCCATTGGAGTTCTCTATTCCATACTTATAGTATACTCTATCGATTTACCATCAATGTGTGAGATTGAAACACCCCCTTAAAATCAAAGTGAAAGAATAAAAGCTCAGTTTTGTTTATCAATTGTTTAGGATTTAGTAACTGACAAACCCATCAGCCCTTTCCCATTGAAGCCTTATTTATCAGACATCTTAAAGACGATCTGTGACCTTTCCTGGGAAGTCTGTTTTAGAAACTGCTTGTGTTCCCAGTGAAAGAACAATTCTAAAGCACCTTCTCTTATAACTATCTTTTGTGCTGTTCATCTGTTATTCCTACCAGAAATATATTACTGAATCTGTCAACTGGGTGTTAGCAATTGGGGGTGTGCCCTGCACAATCTCACATTGTCCAACCAGTGTGTGCAGGCACATGGCCCTTTATAATTCAAATTGTAAAACCCATGTGACTGATTAAGTAATCCAGTTCTAGAAGAAATAGCAGAGAAACATCATTATACAGAGTTATAAGAAAGAATGCCTATTTCATGGGAACCAAAGATATTTACTAAAGCATGCGTATCATATGTCACAGGTCCTCTTAGAAGGTGGCTGTCAGAGTTTTCTACTGTGCATAGAGTGGGGCTGTAAAAGGCCTGGTTTTGGCACTCAGCCTGGATAGTATTGTTTACTAATGCTGGAATTGCTATTTACAGTAAGGGTATGTTCACATGGCGTGTTGAGTCCATGTGAACATATGCTTTTAGATACATGTTTGAATCTGTCTGTCAGACCCCAAATGGATCCAAACATGTAGTAAATAAATAGCAATGTGATTTACATTGCTTTTACAATGAAACACGCATTGGCGTTCTCACGAGTGATCACCGATGTGTGTCACATTGTGTCTTTCGGATCCGTCCCAAGAATTGACATGTCAATTCTTGGTCCGAAAGACGCAGCATAATAAACTATAGGGCGCAATCCTGCTGCTATTTTTGAAATTTACACCACAACACCATTTTCTGTGATTAATAACTTTTTTGTACTTTCACCTATGGACCTGAGTGATAGTGTATTTCTTGCGGGCTGAAGCATTCCTTTCATTTTTGATCATTTTTATTACAATTTTTAAGGGACGGGAAATTACCGAAAACCCCACAATTTTGGCATTTGTAATTTTTATCTTCTACAGAGTTCAGTATACAGGAGAAATGATGTTATAGTTTACTAGATTGGACTTTTTGAGACACGGCAATATCAATTATTTTATTTATTTTTTTATTTGTAAAATGACAAAAGGTGGTGATTTGAAATCTAAATCCATTACTGGCAGGTGTCAGCTTCAATTAACTTCAAAGCAGTTCTGCTATATAGCCCCTTAGGCTATGTTCACACTGTGTAATTGCTGGGATGTTTTTCGCCCGCAATTACGCTGTGTGTTCGGGAGCGTGGGCGGGGGGCCGGCAGCTCGCCGGCCCCACAGATATTCATTACTAGCGGCTCATATACGCCGCTAATAATTGACATGTCACTTCTCTCCCCGCTCGCTGTGTTGTGCGAGCAGGGAGAGGAGACGTAATCCATAGTTCTCTATGAGAACTGTGGATTACCATAATGACTGGGACGTATCTCGCCCCATCTTTCACACAGAACGGCGTGAAAAACGGGGCGAGATACGTCCCAAAATAAGCCGTGTGAACATAGCCTTAGTGGCATTATGATGTAAGTTGATGTCAAATGTCAATAAGGGGGTAAATATTTGCATGCAGCAAAAATAAATAAATAAAAGCATTAACAGCAGTTACATGTAATTAACATTTAAACACTGTCGGGGTCTGTTCACACAGCGTTTTTTCGTCGATGACAAGCGCTTTGTAGCGGCATGTGTGGATCCGTCTGTCGGTCCCCCAAAATGACCCAAACACGCAGCTAACAAATAGCAATGTGCTTTTACATTGCTTTTAGATGCATGTTTGGATCCGCTAGACCCCAAATGGACCCAAACATGTAGTAAATAAATAGCAATGTGATTTTACATCGCTTTTACTATAAAACACGCATCAGCGTTCACACGAGTGATTGTTGATGTGTGTCTCACTGCATCTTTCGGATCCGTCTTTCGGGTCCGTTCCAAGAATTGACATGTCAATACTTGGTTCGAAAGAGGCAGCCAAATGATAGGGTGCACTCCTGCTGTATCCCACATGCAGCCAAACACTCAGCTGCGTGTTGGGGTACGTGTTGGAGATGTTTCACATGCGATTGCTGCAGCAATTTTGGATCCGATTTTCGGATCCAACATGGATCCAAAAACGGCGTGTGATCATACCCTTATATGTCAAATACAAAAAAAGCAGCTCAATAGATAATCCTCAGAAAATATATAATACTTAAGAGTTGCTGCAAATGTCCAAATGACTTGCAATTAATGAGTTATGTTAAAGTCATAAAATATCTACATTGCCAATAGGTAAGTCATTTAAGCATAAGCAGGGTTATATTTTATAGTTATATTAAGGAATTGGTTCATTTCCATTTTTATTACAAGTCATAATCATTGTAATTTTCAAATCTAAAGGGTACCACCATTGGTTAAACTCTCAATGACTCTGACTTATATATAACACATTGTATTGATTTTATGTAGTATGATTGTCTATAAACATTTTAAATTGCAGAAGTCACAATAATTCTGAAAATCCTTATTATCAACAGACCATAAATAATACATTCAGATCTAAATGTTAAGCAATAGAAAATCTTTTGACTGCTATTGGTTTCTCAGAAGAGATCAGTAACAAACCAATTAGATTGCAGCCTGTTAGAAAATGTAAGGTCTGACATTAAAGTGAATGTCAAAACATTCTTTTTATCTAAATATGTAAAATACTTCTGTACCAATTAGTTTTTCATGCCATCTTTATTTATCTCTGAAACGGATACATTTCAATAATAAAAAATTCAGATTTCCTGCAATTGCCATTGGGAGAAAATAAGGAACGTATTCCTTGTACTGTTTAAATACAATGCAAAAACAGTATGCTGTAAACTTATCAGCTCACCCTAGTGGCGGCTAAGTGCACTCTGAGTCTTAGCATTTTCCTTCACACCTTTGTAGAGGATTTGGAGCTTTCTATCTGAAATAACAGAGCACTACTTGCTATAAAAAATATATATTAACACATGCATTATCTTGTCAGTACGTTTTCACAGTGCACAAAAGAACAGTTGGATAACAATATCAGCAAGGTTTTGTCTGGATATGCAGTCTATGGGGTGTCCTGAAATAAATCTTTAATACTTGAAGCACATAGAGCGATATGCAGGAAGGAAGGCATGTCGAAGTGATTAGTCGAGTCTCATTTTCAGTGTATAATGCGCTTGATGTATGAAAGTTGTTTTTGTGCATTCATAAATGGTATTAACACAAAATATACTCCTAGACAAAACATTGGTCCAAATATGAGAATATTTCTCAAAGGGCAATGTCACTCAATAATAGCACAAAACAAAAGAGAAACAAGAGGACTTAATATCCATAGTTATAAAAAAAATACCATTTTATTCGGACTCATCATGAAGCAGAGGCGAAGCGCGCATTGGGGTGCAGGGAAAGGCTGGTGCAGTAGACGCTATCATGGGTAATGGAACCTATTTTTGATATGTTATATGTATAATGGCTGTTATGCTGTACTGTGCACTTGCTCATAAGATTTATGAATGGGATACTTTATTCCTGTATATTTTTGAAAGATGATTACATCTATCTTGTGAGCCCATCTCCTTGCTATTGGCTGTATTAGCTGTTGTTCCTGTATGTTGTTTTGTACTATTATTGATGGACATGTTTTAGAAAGGTTATGAATAAAATGGTATTTTTTTTATAACTATGGGTATTAATTCATAAATGGTATGTAAAGTTCATCGTACCTTGCCTATGTGTTAGGCGCTTTACTGAACTTAGACGCATAAGTATTGCACCTAACATGTATTAAGGTTATAGACGGGCTGAAAATAAGAGAAAAAGCATTAGAATAGCATGTCAGTGAATAGAAACTATGGTACTGATCCTGCTTGGAGGAACACAGGTCGCAGCAATACCTGTACTGTGCTGGCTCTTGCTGTATGCCGAATAAAGGGTGAGAGCAGCAAAAATAAATTTCAAATTTAATGTAGTAGAAATTTGAAATATAAAAATCTGAACAACATAATCAGTGGGTTATTTAATGTAAAATTAGTTTAAGATTCTATGAATTTTAAATACATTATATAGGAGATATTTCTATATTTTGGGGATTTTATATATTTTTATATAAAATTTATATGATCACATTTTTCATTAAATTTAAATAATTACATTTTATACAGTTTGATAATTATAATAAATCACTTTTTATAATTGTACTGGTGTAAGTTGAGAAATATTGGACATTTTTGCCCCTTACAGCAAATCTAGCTTCACTTCGACTCCTCGGACTCAGGCAGCCCACATTGAGATAGGTCTGCCTGTCGGAGCAGTAATGCGCCTAGTTTTGCTGAACTCCATTCATAGATGTGTCTAGTATTAGGAATGTGGTGCGACACACCTCCAGAACACACCCAAAACACCCCTTCATGTTAGGCGCATTTGACAGTGTCGAGTCTTACGAACATTGCACCTAACACATTCATTAGATGCATTAGACATAGTAGCTGGCTCATTTAGGTGCATTGTACGTCAGAAAAAGGGTGAAAAACGCTTTCACACATGTGGTCCATAGTGTTTCTGATGGGACACATCATGAGAACACCAATAGTACAGGCATCACTTTAACTAATGGCATCGAAACACTGCAATGTTGAATGAGCTTGATTCTGTGACATAAAGGGCTAACATAATACTTGTAATACTGCGAAGTGGGCAAGTGCTGGGAGCAATTACCATGATCTACCTGCTTACTATTGGGAGTGCTGTGCTCTTATTGTGTTTTGGTCAGGCAGGAAGGTTTTTCTGTCTGTGGAAAGGTGCTCATTTTCTCAAACTCCTATTGTCAATTCACAGTGGAGTTTTCATTCTTCATCTGGATTGATGTAATCCAGTTATAAGCATGTTGTTAATATTTCTATCACCAGTTATTTCAGCTTTTTTTTTTTTTTTTTTTTGCATAGTTGAAATGATTGCATGTAGTAGAGTTTAGTTTGACAGTGATATCATGGCTTCTTGTGTTTTCTGTTTTTATATCACAAACAAAGCCATTGAAAAGCAAAGAAAAAGTTGAGATAACTTTCTGTGCCGTGATATCATGGTGCATTACCTATCAAGTTAATATTTGCTTCATCTCTACAATAATTGTGTTTTTCTAATAATCCTTTAACACCTTCAAAGTACCAACTAGTGGGGAACTGCTGATCTAAACAAATATCTCTGGACTTGTCTGTGGACTATAATGGTAACTAATCAGGCCCTTGTTCAATTTGACACTGGTGAAAAATTTACAACTCGAACCAGATTATTTTTTCTAACCCTTTCCCTAACTATAAACCTAACCCTAAATTGGGGTTGGGGTAAGTGTTTATGGATTTTACAGGTTAATTTACTGTTCCATGGTGCTGCTGATTCGGTGGTACTTCCAATCCAACAGCCCCTCTGGTGTGGCAGTGGAACTGATGACACACAGGAAGCACCTCCAAACTGGGACCGCCACAGAATAGTAAGTTAACCCATTAAAACTTGCCAAAAATCCTAAACTTAACTTTTACTCTAACTTAAAGCAAAGGTTGATTTCCTTGGTGATCTTCTACAAAATTTGATTCCTGCTGACCTGAGTTAAATTGTTTATCTATGGGCCAAAATCCAAAGTGCAACAGTACTAATGATAAAACCGGTGTTAAAGTTTTGACCAGATCTGTACTGTAATGCAGTAAGAATAATTCCTGTACTGTGGCTCTAGTATTTGCATGAGGTGTCTTTCTTCTAAGTGAGTCCTATCGGCCACTAAACAGAATCTAAAGACATTATTTTCCAGAACAGTTTGAAAAATGAGAGTGTTTTTTATATAGGGCTTATGCGTGACATATGACACAGTATGGCATACTTCAGGGCTGGATATTTGTCTGAGATTTGCCAAGATTAATAACTGATCGTATAGTCCTTTAAGAGTTAGAGCACCATTAGGTGTCTGAAGGTCCACTCACACTTGAAACAGCACAGATTTTGGTGTGGCTTCCACTCTGGAATCTATGTTAAATCCAGCAACAACTGCATCCCATGCAATTGAATGGGATTTAAGGAACATTTTTTTTATGCAAATTTCTGTGCAAATCATAGAAAAAAAAATCTGTATTTATGCAGATTCTACATTGAAAAGTGGTGGAAACTGGATCTATTACATACCTGTACTACACACCAAACCACTAATATTCCAATATGTACTGTCATGTGAACAAGTTAAATGAAGATAAAGTTTAATGAACTACATACTGTGTATGAGTTTGATTTTCTACATAACCCACAGCAAATCAAAACTCTGCCACAGAACGACATGTCTTATTTTATTCTGATATATCAATACAGCTTCTTAGATACCCATGGAATCTAGAGAACGTTTTGAACATTTCCCAGTACATTACTTTGAGTGCACCATGTAATCTTTCATAGAAAGCTGTAGACATTTCTTTATGGAAAATACACAATTATGCACCCAGATCTACCAACACATACAGTACATTATTTAAAAGGGTGTTCCCATCTCAAACTTTGATGGTGTAAAATAGGATATGCCATCAAAGTATGATATGTGCGGCTCCCATCTCTGGAAACTGCACCTGTAGGGGGAATGGGCCCACAAAATGTTCATTTAGAACAAAGTAGTTTGCACGTGTGGGTGACTCTCGGCTCTGGTCTGTGAGAGTTCTGAGTACCCCTGGATTCACCGTCCTGTACTCAGAACTCTCATAGAGCAGAATGGAGAGACTTGTGCAAGCGCAAAGGACTCTCTGTTCTGAACAAACACTTTCAGGGGCCCATTCCCAACATATGTGCAGGTCCCAGAGGTGGGACCTGCACATCATAGCATGAAATGGGAACACCCCTTTAGTTAAAACAAAGTCTAAAGTCCTTGTGATTATTTTCCCATTATTAATACACATACCGTATAAATATATATGAAATGTAACGCCTCATGTTTGGCTGCCATTTTGGACCATCCTGAGGGTCACACTTAACTTTGATTGCCGTCCTTTGTGAGACAGTTATGGCACATATGCCAAACAAGAAAAAATGCGGAGGGCAGCACCAAGTAGGATAAAAAACAGGAACTCTTTATTCCATAAGGAGTACAAATTTGGAACAGCCTCCCACCCGCACCACAGCCGTTCTGGGAAAAGCCAGCCCATACTAGTATCAGCCATACTAGGTACAGAAGTCAGCAACCTAATATTGCTGACTGACAACTGCTGGCTTCCCCCACCAGACCAGGCCCTTGGTGACAGGTCCCTAGCAGGTGACCTACTGTGCTAGTGGCAGACCCATGCAACTGCCTAAAGTCGCTCTGCCACTATATATGTATGTATGTATATATATATATATACATACATATATATATATACATACATACATATATATATATATATATATATATATAGAGAGAGAGAGATATTATTTGAAGAAGTAAATGCTACAGTTTTTCAAGGAAAATTCACAGTAAAACTTATAGTATTGGAGTATGTACACTGCTTGGGGTAAAATTAGGTACATGGGTCGTTTAGTGTGATTATATAGTCCCTATACAACTGAAGCAATAAATGCTTGTGTCAGTAATATTCACTTACAGACATTCCTTTAGATTTTAACGGCGGCCAAGTAGCAACATAGAAGAAGGAATAAATAAGTACAACTTCATTTGTAAAATGCTCCAGACATACGGTACCTAGGCAATGCCCTGGCCTAAATACCAATCATCTGTTTAATTATATCCTTATTCCTAGATGAAGTGTCTGGCCTGAAAAGATCATAGTATAATATACACACATATGGAAATTGCTTCTAATTCAAATCTTAAGTGGGCAACAGCAGCCCTGTGGTGTCCTGCTTGGGGAAATTATTTCAGTCCAGGCAGAGGACACTGTGATTTTAATGTTCAAGGATTGGTGATTTCTGTGCAGTGTGATTTTCTAATTAGAAGAAGAGCCAGAGAGGACCATTTTCTTAATCAGCTAGGGAGTATAAACTCAGCACATTTCTGTGTATTTGCAATGAAAATGCTTCATGGCAACATACAAATGGCTTTTATTACATAAAGGCTGTAATTAGAGTAAGTCAAATCAGTTGGAAATGACTCAAGCTGGAGATGGCTAAGCTGCCTTCTGAATTTTGGTCTAGAGATTAGTGCTACTGTTATAGCCTCTGAGAAGCATCTTTGATTTACTTATAATGCTTGACGTAGCAAATATAATCCAGCAGAAATAAAACGAACATAAATTTAGTTGTACTGTTAGAATCTCTCTGTGATCTGACAGAAAGTGGCACATTGCGAGTGATGTCGGGAAAATGAGTATGGGGTCAAATTAGACAAATTACTTAAAAAAGCTCCTCTAGAAGACTCACATTATTTTAAGTCTCATAGTTTGGTGAAGCTTTTAGGATGCACTTTAAGAGTCCACATGGAATATTTTTGTGCCTGTCAATGCGACAGTTGACGCTTGCCTCATTGTGTTTTAAATTATAGTCCTAACATGGGACTTCCGGCACGTTGCTTGTCTGACATGAGTTATTTAAATGCATGTAAAGCTTGGCAGGTATAAATTTGAAGAAGAAAAGAGATTATTCTAAAGAACAGAATTTGTTAATATCAAAGCAATGTTCCCAGATTTTAGGCTTTTTGTGTTAAAGAATGTATCTTTATAAGCTTTTTGTACACTACGCCTCTACTGTTCAGTCACTTACTATAAATATATGCTTGTTTATAGAACAAACAATATTTTTAATTTTCTGAGATCAATTGTAGTAACCATGGTATGGTATAAAGCTCTTACTATACAGTTACATACCATCCATCTTATTTGTATGCACTAATTTTCCTTTCTTGTTGTCATATTTTAATGTTGACTAATCACACAATTCTATTATAAATGTAGAAAACGTGAGTGGTATATTCAATATTTTTATGGTAGCATTGCTGTCCATCCAGACTTTAGCTCCACATGTAGTCCATAGTAGGTAATAAGGAAAAGCTAGAATTGTGTGATTTGTCGATATTGAAATGATATGAAAATAATTAAAAAAATAATAGTGTATGAAAATATGACGGATGGTCTGTGACTGTATATTAAGACTGGAGAAGGAGCTCTGAGGGGGCTTATATTCAGATTGTCGTTGTGGTTACTCTAACAGTATATATTTTGAAGACATTGGGTTTGAAATTTTTGGACAGATGATATAAAGGTCTGTATATTTGCTGTGTGCAGCCACATTAATTTACATATAGGTTAAAATACCTTGTTGCATCCCAGTGCTTTTGACCTAGTAAACAGGTTTCAATTGGGCAACTAGTAGCGCCTGAGGAACAGATCTCTTTAATATTACTATGGTTCGGATTCAGGTCGATGTCAAATTCATAAGTAAGCCAGAATCCGATTTTGCAGAAAATCACCTAAAATGTAGCCTAATCTTAAATTGGGCTTAGAAGTAGTGTTAAGGTTTCTTACCATGCTTTAAGTGGCTAACTTACCTTTCAATGTCATTTCCATCCTGGTGTTACTTCCAGTTACCGTTGCTTACTTCTATGTTATGGGAACTGGAAATGATGTGAGACATGATGCGTATCTGATGTCATGTACAACATCACTTCCGGCTTCGAAAACATAGCAGTAACCTACAGACACCAGAACTGACATTCAACGTTTGCACCAGAAGTAACAAGGTTAAAAATAGGAACAGAGAGAAAAAATGCTTCCCAAACCTGAAGTTCAGTTGAATTAGTGTAGAATAAAACAGGTCTCTATCCCAGCAATGCTACCCTTTGATAATGGAAAGCTATCAGATGGTTATAAAATTGCATTCACTGCCACAACTGCTGAATGAAACCCTGAACTCTCACCCTGCACCTTCCTAATAAAAAAGACCAAAGACTTAATAAAAGATTGTTAGGGAATCGTTCAAGTACTCTATGCTGCTAAATGATGGGCAGCATGATATGGCTACAGGTTGACCGCACCCATCCATGTAAGTTTTATCTTAAAATGCTGTTCTGTTTCAGGGTAAAACAAGCAGTTAAAGGGTTTGTCTCACTTCAGGGATTGCTTTTTATGTTAAAGATCTTGCAAAAAACAAGTCACTTTGCAATATATGTCCATTAGCAGTATCCTACCTATTCCTAGATATCCCCTCTTGTATGGGCTGCATCAGCTTCTCAGGTCGCCGTAGCTACAGACCTGTTTACTCTCTCATGATAGGCTGCCAGAACTGGTTGCTATAGCTACAGACCTGGCTTCTACTGTAGCCTAGTAGAAGCCAGTAAACACGCCCCTGAATTCACAATGAGACCAAGAAAACAGGACTGAGGTAAGAAGAATCAATGTACTGAGACAACCCCTTTAAGCTGGGCCAGGTACATAGAAAAACTGCCATTGCCACGAAAGGAGGGAGTCTGCTGTGTGGCTTTTCTCCACATCCTTAACTAAATAATCATATACAACGTGCATCACACAGATAGTTCAAATAGGTGACAGTGAAAGGGATCTTTCAACCCGTTTATACATAAAGTAATAATGATCCACAGCACACGAGGAATTGAGTTCAAAGTGAAGTTTGTGTATTTACAGTGATTTTCCAAATATCAAGTCTATATAAATCAAATAAAGACAATTGTTGCTTGTACAGAGTCTTAAAAGGTCTGGTGACCGCAGACTGATGTTGACGTTTCAGTTGGTACGACAACCTTAGTCATACAGGCCAAATTATTGGACCACGTAAGGTGAGAGAGGATTGTAGGGACTCACTTTATAAAGTGTGAGGAAGTCAAAATAACTGTAGGCGCGATATTAGGTAGAGAAGACTGTGGTAAAATCGGCTCTGGAAAGTGAGTAAACGCAGCAGAGGAGGATATGTGCAACAGTTGTCTTTATTTGAATTATATGGACTTGATAATTTTATTTGGATAATCACTGTAAATACACAAACTTCACTTTAAACACAATTCCTTGTGTGCTGGGGATCATTATTACTTTACCCTTAACTGACCTCTCTCTCCCATGTTTTTCTGTGGCATTTCAGAGTAAAACCCACATGGTTGAGACCAGCTAACTTGTGGCAGTTTTATGCTGCCCATCGTTTGAAGCTGACAGGTTCCCTTTAAATCCCCAACTAAACATTGTGTTTTTTCCCCCATTTTATTAGACACAGTAGTTGTGGCTCCACACTGGACCAAAACTAGAAGATATGAATTTCGCCTGAAAGTTTGAAAAGTAAAATAATGTTTTTGTACTACATGTTAATAATGATACTGCAGAGAAAAATAATTAATGCCATTTAAAATATTTTGAAAAGTGTATAAAAATAACCTATAAAGTATACACAATATAAAATGCTACTACCCCAAGTATTCATGGGATTTTATCACTTGAGTAAACGTGTTACAGATTGGTTACTAAAATACAATCTTCAGCTATACAATTTCTACTAGTGCAAGTGAAAGGGGAATATCTTAGTAAGAAGCAACACATACTGTGACAGAATCTGAAGCAGGGAAGCCTGGTTTGATTCTTGCGTCCCAAGTTCCTCGTGACCTTGGGCAAGTCATTTTATCTTTCAGTGCCTCAGGCAGAGACGCACTGTGCCTGAAACTTCTTTCAGAACATTGCCAGCATTGTAGGAAGAAAATAATACCATGTAGGAGTTAAGTATCTGTAAGTAATCTCAGTAAGGCTGGGATACTGCTCTAATTACAGTGTAAAATACTGTTCTGCTGTGTTCTGTGCAATTGTTTTCTGGTTAAATCTAATTCAAACCAAACCTTCTGCTGAGGGAGGAAATTACTTTAAATTTGTCTTACTGCTCCTACCCCTTATATACGATAAGTTCATATAACTATGGTTTCTCTGTAGCAGGTGTTCATCACTATAGTGCTGCAGCAGAGCCTATTACTAAAACTAGCCAATGTAATATTTCTGGAGATCAAAGGCGCAATATATACCACTTCTTCTCAGAACTAGGCTTCTGGCTTCCATTGTCCTAAAATAAAAAAAATAAAAAAATAACAGATACTTATCTCTCCTGTTGCCCCTGTTCTGGCACCAGCAGAGCTTCGATTTTCCGTGCCAGTTTATCACCAATGATGTCCAGTTCATGCCATACATGGAAGCACGTGACAGTGGAGGCCATTGACTAGCTCATGGTCATGTGAGTCATGAATGATACTTCAGCAGTGAGGGACTCACGCTGCAGTGGTGCTGGAATGGTTCTGATGGTCAAGGAAAATAATGGTTCAATAATTTTTTTTTTTAGCACAGTCAAATTAGTCAGATTTTTTAAAATAATAGAAAACCCCTTTATTGATGTAAACTAATCAAATCTGTCTTAAGTGACCCTCTTTTTTTATCAGTATACAACCTATGGCATTCCAGGCTCTCAGACACTTCAACTATTAGCATGCATTTATAGTTATATGCTGTCACAAAAAGCTGGAAATTCTATCTTCCTGGTATTTAGGCAATGCTCTACAGAAGGCATTTCCTGACAGACGTTTTGGATCTATATAGGGTGGTTCCAAACACCTTTCATATAGTTATTGAGAACATTTTAAGGAGCCTTCTTTAGTACAGGCACCACATCATCCACAAACAACTTGCCCTGAGAAAGGGGAGGTAAGTCTACTTTTTCAGGGATGGCAAGTTTATCTAATGTGAAATAACAGTAAGGGGATGGTCTTTAGGTTCTTGCCTAAAATAAAAAATAGCTGTAACGATTCTAACCGGGATGGCTAGAAACGTGCGGGTATGGCCCACCGCGGGCCAAGATGGTAGATGCAGGCGGTGGGTAGCCGTAGTGCAGGTCTGGGTTGCTGGTACAGGAACGGAGACAGGCACCGCAGGTGTAGCCGTTAAACGTGTACACAGTTCGGGTGTAGCTGGTGAACGTATGCACAGTCCAGGTAGGTAGCAGACTACTGTATGATGCCAGGTAACAGCAGGTATAAGCCAAGCAGCAGGAATAGGCCAGCAGGTGCAGCGGCAAATGTACAGCAGGTAAACATGCAAATGAACGTATAGCAGAGTCACCAGCAGTACAGCAGCTAAGGGGTCAAGCTCTTGTGCTGGAAGACAACAACGAACTGACAACAGGCTAAGGCAGGAAGCTCCTTAAGACAGCAGAGGTCACAGGTCAATGAGCTGGACCAAGGAGCACTGATCTCTAAATAGCGTGCAGTGCCGGGTGCTCGCCCTTAGAGGGAGCACGTGTGCACATAGGACGCCAGGGAGTTGGAGGAAGCAGAGATGGTGAGGCTTCAGGAGTGGCAGGAGCCAGGACAGGTGCGTGCAAAGAGCCAGGGACACCAGGGAATGTCGCAGCAGCGGCCTGGACACAGGAGACACGGGCACGCTGTCGATCCATAGCAGGGGCCGTGGCGTGAACCATGAAATAGCCTGTACCATATTGCTTCTTACATTTCGTAGTTCTTTTGGGAATGTACATCTGGAAGGAATAGACTGATGGGAATATAGTTTTCAGTGCCCTAAATATAAAAACTTCGATCATGGGTTGTGTTCTTTTTACTCTACTCTGTGTTAGCTGCAGCCAAAATCATGCACTCCTGAACAAACTTCACAGACTTCAATGTAGTTTACCGAGTAACTTTTTGCTTCATTTAATACTTATAAAAAGTTTGTGTTTCCATCTTGCCATTTAACCACTGTAAATCTAATCAGTCTAATGCATTCTTTTATTGAATTTTAAACTAGCCCATTAAAACCCCTTTAACGTGCTAAAGTAAGCTTCAGAGACTGTTTCCATTTCATCTTTATTGAATTGAGACAGTAGCACTCCTTTCCTTTGCACCACTCTGAGAGGCTGTCAATAATTCAATAGCCACGGCCTTGATGGGCCAAGGCCTAAGTTAGACTTTAAACAGCACCAAACAGCTTGTCAAAGTCTGATGCGCTGTCAATGTCTGACTGATCTATACTGCATGAATTCCCTCTCAGTGCTTGATGTGTTCCTGCGAGTAAAAAGAAAGCAATTTTAGAAGTATACCCAGTATGAAACACCTGTTTGTTGAGAATCTCTAATGAGCAGAGGTTGCGACAGCATCTGAGTCCTGTTGTCATTGCGTCTCTAGAAGTCCGCGACAGCCCGATAACTTTGTCGGCTACAGCTCAATAGCGCGTTTGTTTATACGTGACCCTGACAACATTGGAAGCAGAAGTATTTATCTTCAATTATTGGCTAACTCTATACTTTGTTGCAAGATTTTTACTGCATGATTCCAGTTTCTATGGCAACTTGTATTTAATGTTTGTAAATGCTACTAGCCATCTAATAACAGGGAGGTATGTTTTCAGAAGCCCCCCAAAGTGTGACCATAGGTTCTGAAATGTACCTATTATTTTTCCCAAGCAGAGAGCAACGTTATTCACACTAAACAGAAAGACAAAAGATATCAGGACAAGCAATAACATTCCTGTGCTCCTGCTGCTGTTCAGCCTAACAGTGTGCACAGCTATGATAAATTCTCTCCACACTTTCATTGGCTTCATTCTGCTCCTGGCTTTCCTAGTCAGTCTGATGATGCTGCAGCTCCTTTATGTATTTCTGGCCTGTTCATGCCTCTGTTCTCACTGTTCTTTTGCCTGCTGCAGTCAATTTGTTCACAATCTTAACTCATCTTGTGTATTAGCCGCAATATCCCAACCATAGCGAGCTGGAAAATTCTGTTCTCCTTCTATTATAACATGAAACCTGTGTTATAGTAAGATTTGAAGCAAAAATTAACATTTGTGTGTGATGAGAGATAACATACAGTGGGTCAGGAAAAATGTCTACAATTGATCAAGGGATTAAGGCGGCCACAGACAGACAGTTTTTGTTGGCAAATCCTAACAATAATGGCAACATCTGTTGGCAGTCCAGGACTTGAGACTCACTAAAAGCATCAGATTGTTAACAGACCACACCAAAGATGGCTGGGTCTGCCAAAAAGTGTTATGGCTATGGCTACCTCAATCCCTTGACTACTACATTTCTTTAGCTTCAGTGAGTGTTAGGCTATGTTCACACGGCTTAAAGGGAACCTGTCACATAGGTTGTGCCCAGGGCCGGACTGGGACCAAAAATCAGCCCTGGCACAAAACCCCCACCAGTCCACATACAATATCCGCCCCCACATACAATATCCGCCGCCACGAGCCCACATACAATATCCGCCGCCACGAGCCCACATACAATATCCGCCGCCACCAGCCCACATAACAATATCCGCCGCCACGAGCCCACATACAATATCCGCCGCCACGAGCCCACATACAATATCCGCCCCACCAGCCCACATACAATATCCGCCCCCACCAGCCCACATAAAATTATCCGCCCCACCAGCCAACATACAATATCCCCCCCACCAGCCCACATACAATATCCGCCCCCACATACAATATCCGCCCCCCACATACAATTTTCCGCCCCCGAGCCCACATACAATACCCGGGCCACTCTGCTACAATAAACACCACTATAAACATCAGCAAGAAAGTAAACTTGGCGCACAGCAGCTTTTAAATTCACAGGGTTAGGGACAAGCGTACAGTTGTTTTAACAATTAGGGACAAGTGTACGCTGCCCCCTATATAAATGCTGATATAACTTACAATACCGCTACGTAGTGGTCAAGTCACATGACAATGAATACAGCAAGATCCAACGAAGCAAAATAACCCCGGAACACCCAGGGACTCACAGGAGACGGCTTATCTGTTAAGAGTCGCTTTCTTTTCCTTTCTTCATCATCCGGCCCCAAAACCCCTTTGATGACTTCTCCAGCCGTAACTCGTCTCTCAGAATTTACCACACAAACATTTTTAGACCAAACTCACTTTCGAGCACCTCTTTACCTCTCCCCACCTGTGTACAGACTCCCCTTACATAGCAACCCAATGTTATAGTGACCTTTTTGGGTGCCCCTAACAGTTAAAGTTCCCACAGACAGCTCTGGGGCTCCTCTTCTGTACACGTCTTAGTTATTTTTTGCTTCATTATATAATAGGCATTTTTAAAACCCTTCATACAGGACAAAGGTACGCTCCTAAATTCAGTAAATAGGTAGACCCCCTTTGGGGTAATAGATAATTAGGCAGGTAGGTAAGAATATAGCCCCTATTAGTAAGTAGTTACATAAAGCAGGCTGATAAATAGGTCACCGTCAGGTGGGCCCACAGCAGTCCAGAACCCGACATCCCACCAGTCTGGCCCTGCTGATGCCTGGGAGATGCCGCAGCAGATAACCCAGCTTAGTTTAAACAGCATCCCAGTGGAAACAGTCTGGGCCTCTACATGGGGAGTTGGGCACAATGGTTTTTGACACAAATCCTACTTACCAACTACTAGTGTCTGCAAATAAAGAGGCCCCGCAGGAGCAGATGGCTGACTAGGATGAGGCAGGTAAGGGCCAGAGGGGAGGTGGGGGGCAGGCTGCATGCTGAGGCCCCAAAGGGGGGTGGAGGCTGGCTGCATGCTGAGGCCCCAGGGAAAGGGGGAGGCAGGCTGCATGCTGAGGCCCAGGGAGGTAGAGGCAGACTAAAATGCTGAGGCCCCAGGGAGGTGGGGGCTGGCTGCATGCTGAGGCCCCAGGGAGGTGTGAGGCTGGCTTTCATGCTGAGGCCCCAGGGAGGTGGAGGCTGGCTGCATGCTGAGGCCCCCCGGGAGGTGGAGGCAGGCTAAAATGCTGAGGCCCAGGGAGGGGGAGGCAGGCTAGCTGGTGAGGCCCCAGGGAGGTGGAGGCTGGCTAGCTGGTGAGGCCCCAGGGAGGTGGAGGCAGGCTAGCTGGTGAGGCCCCAGGGAGGTGGAGGCTGGCTAGCTGGTGAGGCCCCAGGGGGTGGGGGCTGGATGCTGAGGCCCCAGGGAGGTGGAGGCTGGCTAGCTGGTGAGGACCCAGTAGTAAATTAAAGGCCACTTACCAGCCTAATGGGACAATCCTCCGCAGGAGCAGGCATCTTCTTGCAGGGAACTCATCTGCTCAGCGTCCTGTGGGCGGGGCCGGAGCAGTGAACAGGAAGCCCGGCACTCAGTTTCTCTTCTCCTGAGCACGGAGCTGCCTGGCCCCGCCCCCTAAGCACGGAGCTGCCTGGCCCCGCCCCCTGAGCTCACTTAGCTGTGCTGCTGCCGGACCTTCCTCCTGCCTCAGTAAGTGAACAGCCACTGCGGAGCTGCGCCGACAGCACAGACTTGAGTCTGATGGTGTCAGCAGGGATACTGGGGCGTGGAGCGGCCCACAGCAGCAGCCGTGGCCCTCTCCATGTCCGCAGCCACACATAATGTCCTTCACAGCGGCGCTGCTCCGTATTAAAGAAGGTAGGAGCAGCGTCAGCTGATTGCATGAAAAATGCAGGCGGCCCAGGAGTCCACACGGCCCGCCGGGTCTGCCGGTCGGGCAGGTGTCAGTCCGGGCCTGGTTGTGCCCCCTTGCTGAGGGCAGCACAAGCTAGTGTCACAACCTGCTGTTCCCAACACTGTGCCCCTTATTCTGTAACATGCAGCAGTTTTAGAGCATTTACCCCTCAAATCTTATTCATGAATAGGTGTTAGCTCCACCCACCAAAGGCTAGCTCCACCCACTGACAGTTATTCATTTGTTTCTACCTATTCAATGAAGTAGGTTTGTCAGTTGAGGTGGGTGGGGCTAGCCTCAGGTGGGCGGGGTTTGAAAAAAACTGACTCTGAATGACTTTTTCGAATGCCCTTCGGGCTGAAAACTGCGATCTGAGCATTAAATACACGAAAACTCCAGCATCTTACAGAATAAGGGACTCAGCGCTGGAAACAGCAGGTCTGACACTACCTTGTTCTGTCCTCAGCCAGGGGGGCAAAAACTATGTGACAGGTTCTCTTTAAAGTGGGACATATTTCGGTCCGTATTTTGCACCGTACTGCGCTCAATACGGGGCAAGATACGTTCCAGTCATTACGGTAATCCACAGTTCTCATTGAGAACTATGGATTACGCCTCCTCTCCCCGCTCACACAATACGCCGCGGGGGGGAGATAAGTGACATGTCAATTATTAGCGGCGAATACGCATTGCTAGTAATGAATGTCTATGGGGCCGGCGAGCTGCCGGCCCCCCGACCCGCGGGAGTCGTCGCGAGCTCCCGAAGTCCCGCGGTAATTGCAATTATGCCGTGTGAACATGGCTTTACTCTTAAACTAGTAAGTTGTGTTGTAGATATTCTGAAATGAAAACCACACATCCAAAGTTTAACCACCATCTTCTGCCTCCACATCAAATCTACTCTTTTCTTAACTTTGACAAGATTTTGACATATCCTTTTCTTTGGCCTCCAATCTAACGCTCCTGGTCCCCTTTAATCCATTGTCAGCTCTGCTACCAGTGAATCCACCTCTTTCCTCGTTGCTCCTCTGCCTCTCCCCTTTGCAGATTCCTTCACTGGCTATCTACTGCCCAATTAACGATGACATACAAGATGCTCCATAACCTGTCCTCCTCATACAGCTGTAACTTAAAGAGGACCTATCAGCAGTGAGGGAACCATCTTGAAAACAGCTGATGGGAGCAGCCATGTTGTGGTTGTCAGTTTAACAGACTGTGTCCATATAGTCCCCGCCCCCTACTTCCAAGCCTATATGCGCCAGGATTCCAGGCTTGTATTCACTACAGCTAGTCTGCTTCTCAGCTCCCTGATGCAAAATCAAATCAGATTCTGAATCAAAGAAGACACTTATTTTTTCCCACATTGAATATTTGAAATACTAGGAAAAAATTTAAAGGGTTTTTCTTATTATTTACTGCATGCGTGTGTCTGTATAAATATCCAGCTACCTATATGTGTGAATATATTTATCTACTGTCTCTCTGTGATAGAGGATAAGAGTATGCTGCAGATAAGTTAAAAATAAAGGCTATAACAGCAGATTTTAATATAATATGCTTTGAGACATTAAAATGCCCACTGATTGCCCAAAAAAACCCTAAACCACATGGTATGTCTTATATGATTCTGGTGATACCAAACTTGTGTAGGCTTTGTTAGGTTTTTGTGAAAATTCAGTTTCTTAAATTTTTTCCAGAAATGCCAGTAATGGTGCATTTTTTGCATGCTGAAGAACACATTTTATTGGAACCATTTTGGCATTTCAGGCAATTTTTTTATTATTTTATATTACATTTTATATAATAAAAAGGCCGAAAAATCCAAATTTTGTATTTTTGTCTTCTCCAGTGTTCAGCGTATGGGCTAAATGATGTTATAATTTAATAGATCGGATTTTTCTGAACAGGATTTTACAAACGGGACTTTTATGAACTCCCCATTTTTTTTTCCTTTTTTTATTTGTAAAATGGCAAAAAGGGGGTGATATGAACTTTTAATATATATTTATTTTTTAGTTTAACAATTAGTCCCCCTATAGTACTTGATCACTAAGGGGCACAATCGCTTGTATGGCAGTACTATTCTACCACCATATATAAGATTTTCAATCATTACCTATTATACCCTGTCTACGATACCACTGGGTCTAAAGTGTTAACCGCTATTAGCGGCCGTTGCCTGCTGTAATTAACAGCTGACAGCCACCACAAAACCCCACACAAAATATATATATATTTATATTTATAAATACATTTAATATTTATATATATATTTATTATATTTATATATATATATATATATATATCCCCACACATATTGCTTGTAGATATATAAAAAATGACAGTAGTGTCCCTTTAATCATACATGCCAATCTCCCCGTTTTTGGCGGGGGGGTCCCGCTATAGGGGGTCATCCCCGCCCTCCCGGGGGAGTTGGCATTCCTCCCGCCCCCCAGCAGGCGGCGGGGTCCTTTAAATGACCGCGGCGCCGGAGTAGCGCTGGTGCGCTACTTGGCGCCGCCGGTCCGTTCCCACAGGCGGGGGTGTAGGGGCGGCTTGCACGGGGAGGAGGCAGAATGGATTGCTCCTCCTGCCTCCTCCCCTGTATGTCTGGCACCGCTGTGCGTCGTAAAATACAGGTCAGCGTCAAAGAGGAAGTGACGCGGGGCTGCACTCACTTCCCCGGTGACACTGCGGAGGGGATGGCCCGGAGCGGGCCCGCTCTGCAGGAGCTGGTCGGTAAGTGGATTTATTATTTTATTTTTATTAGTCTTAGGGGGGCACTGTCTGGCTCAATGGGGGGTCTACCTGGCTACAATGGGGGCAAACCTGTAAACAGAGGGGCACTACCTGGCTAACAAAGGGGGGCAACACCCTGGAAACAGAGGGGGCACTACCTGGCTAACAATGGGGGCACTACCTGGCTACAATGAGGGACACTACCTGACAATGGGGGCACTACTGGCAAACAATGGGAGCACTACCTGGCTAAAGGGCATACCTTACAATGGGGGCACTCCCTGGCAAATGGGGGACATACCTGGTCAATGGGGGCACTACCTGGATACAAGGGGGGCACTACCTGGCACAATGGGGGAAAACTACCTGGCTACAATGGGGGAAACTACCTGGCTACAATGGGGCACTCGGGCAACAATGGGGCACTACCTGGCTACTAATGGGGGCACTACCTGGCTACTAAAGGGGGTACTCCCTGGCTACAAGGGGGGCACTACCGGGCTACAACGGGGGGTCTACTGAAACAGGGGGGACTACTGGCTAACAAGGGGGGCCCACTCCCTGGCAAAAATGAGGCACTACTGGCTAACGAGGGGGCACTCCCTGGCTAAGATGGGGGCACTACCTGGCTACAGAGGGGGCATTACGGGCTACAGGGGGCACTACCTGGCAAATGGGGGCATCCGGGCAAACATGGGGCATTACCTGGAAAGCAATGGGGGATCTACCTGGCCAACAGAGGGGGCACTACCTGCAAAACAATGGGGGCATCTACCTGGCAACAATGGGGGCACTCCCTGGCAACAATGGGGGGTCTACCTGGCTAACAAAGCGGGGCATCTACCTGGCTACAATTTGGCTCTACCAGGCTACAGAGAGGGCATCTATTTGGCTAAAAGGGGGCATCTACATGACTGTAAGGGGCACTACCTGGGTATGGGGGGCTCCTACATGGCTATAAGGGCATCTACCTGGCTTTCTTCCAAAGCCGTTATGCAGTTAGGTGGAGTGGGTGTGGATTTTTGAAGGGGCGTGGCATACCATCAAGATAGGCGTGTCCATGCAAATATCCGGCCACTAATATCTCCTGCTTTTTCATTTTCAAAAGTTGGCAACTATGCCTTTAATTGCTTGTTCAGCCCACAGTTACTAGCCTAGTAGTAGCACCTCTATAGTAGCTTATATGACTGCTATAGGGTCTAATTATGACCCCCTACTGAAGTCATACCAGCCCCCATAGAGGTGATATTACTGGTGTAACTATAGAGGCTAAAATCCACCAAGCCTAGTAATGATCTGTATGGACAGTATGGGCTAACATTCTGCCTGTAACATCCATATAGACCACTGCTAGCCTTGGTGGATTTCAGCTCTTATAGCCACTATATCAGGCCAACAGTGGCAGGGGTTAATAAACTCACCGAAGAGTTAATCTGGGAGTTCATCTGGCAGTCGGAGGGGAGGGGGCAGCGTGCGGGATCTTTCTTCTGCAGGAGACCGGACTGAATCACTGCCAGATCACAGAGGATGGGAGGCGCAGCTACTACACTGAGGCATAAGGCAGCCCCGTGCAGGACCCTGTGTGTGCTCCTGATGGTGGCTGCCGCAACACAAGCCTCTCTTTTGTTTGGCCAGGACACTTATAGCACAGGCAGCACTGAGCACACACAGGGGCTCATCCCTGCCCTTATCAGCGGTGTGCACCATTTCAGGAGCCGGCACTCCTGTACCCAGGTTATAATTGCAGGGCTGAGCCTCATTGTACTTGGTGCTGCACAGCTCATTTGTATCGGGGCAGGCTCTAGCTGCTTGGCATACAGCAGCTGTAGTTGCAAGCTCAAGGACCTTGCCCTTTCAGCAGCACTGGCTGCTGCTCAGTAGATCCACAGGACGCTGCTTGGAAACTCCCATAAAATACTCTTCCGTGATGCTATGCATCATGGGAGAGAGACATAAGCACAGCAATGCATGCTGGGAGCTTGTGTCGACTTCGTTCTGCAGTCGGCTCAGGAGCACTGGTCATGTGACCCAAACAGGGATTTTAATAAGTTATATTTTAATAAGTACTTATTTTTACATTTGCTTTTGAAAACAAATGTGAAAATGTTTGTGCTAGGTCCTCTTTAATCTCCTGATACCTACCCAATCTCTCAGAGAACCCCTTCTCTGTCCTTCCTTTTCAGGTCCTTACTTAACTGCCTCCAAGACTTCTCCTGTGACTCCCCAATATTCTGTAACTCACTGACTCAACACATCAGACCTTCAAAAGTAACCTGAAAACCAATCTCCTCAGAATCGCTTACAACCTACGTTAACCCAGCTGCCACCAGCCTGATTCCCTTATATTCCATGTCCTTCCCACTTCCCTGGGCTCTTTCTCCCTCTGTACCAGTTTGTTGCTTATTTAGTGATAAATTGTATTCTTATCTTTCCTTATGTCATGCACCTTGACATACCTGTGTGTCATGGTGCCCTTTTACTTAACGTACCATGGCGTACAGGTACATCATGTGCATACCTCCCAACTTTTAGAGACTGCAAAGAGGGACACATCAGGCAACGCCTCCAACCACACCAAATAAATGACATCACACCAGGACACGCCTCCAACCACGCCCACACACAAGTCCCAAATTTTTTTAGACACTTTAAGGCCTCGTTCACACGGCTTATTTCGCCGCGTATTTGCCGACGGATTGACGATCGTCAATCCGTCGGCAAATCAGTCAGAAACAAGTCACAGCCTATTTTCTATTGATTTCAATAGAAAATACGGCTCGTCGTTCACCAAAGACGCGATTTCCGTGCCGGATTGCCCCCGCGGATTGACGACGGCAATCCACGGAAAAACAATGTGCATGTCAATTATTTAACGGTCGGATTCACCACCTTCAATGATTGGGATGGTGAATCCGTCGGGAAATCAGTTACAAATACGTGCCCACACTTAGTGGCACTTATTTGCAATGATTTTCAACTGATTTCAGAAGTATTTTTCGATCGGCAATCCGATGTAAATACGTTCTGAAATAAGCCGTGTGAACATAGCCTAAGAGGAACACTTAGAGCCACATGTATGAAAATTGTCTAGGTCTAAAACTCACTGTGTTGCCCAAAGCAACCAAACAGAGCGCCCCATTCAATTAATATAGTGCTCTGGAAAAAAGAGACACGCGCACGGAATGGTTGCTATGGGCAACAAAGTGAGTTTTAGACCTAGACAGTTTTCATACATGTGGCCCTTAAAGTTCAGTATATAAAAGATCAATTCTTTTAATGCATAACTATAAGCTTGAATAGGTTATTATTAAAATATTATCATAAAAATCATCATAATACAGACATTTTCAGGATTGCATCGTATCCAATGATGAAATATTAAGTAAGTTGTTATCTAATATACAGGTAGGAAGCAATCAGATACTTTTTAAAGCAAGATAATCAGTTTATTGACCCAAATCCATTTCCCAAATAAAAAAAGAGGGACATTCAAAGAGCAAAGAGGGAGAGAGGGACATGAGATAAAAATAGGGACTGTCCCTCCAAAATAGGGACACTTGGGAGGTATGCATGTGGATCAAGCAGCAACAGAGATTATGCCTGCAGATTATGGGAGCTCGGCAAAGACTGACAGTCAGGCTCCTGCAGCAGAGGCCAGAGTCAAAGGTAACTGACGACAATCGCAAGTGACTGCCACATCTAGGAGGATAGACAGAGGATCGGGGGTCTCTCTATCTTCCATTACACCATCATAGCGCAATTAGGGGGTGCTGCATGTTGCTATGGCAACCAAAACCTAACAGGCCTGTCATGACTGTATACCTATTAGGCCATGCCATTAGGCTAGGTTCACACGGCTTAAATGCAGGGCGTAATTATGGCTGGGGCCGGGAGCGGGGGCCGGTGCGGGGGGGCCAGCACCTCGCCGGCCCATAGACTTGCATTACCAGCGGCGCGTATACGCCGCTAGTAATTCACATGTCAATTATCTCCACGCTCGGCGAATCCGCCGGGCGGGGAGAGGAGACGAAATCCATAGTTCTCTATGAGAACTGTGGATTACCGTAATGACTTGGACGTATTCCAGCCGTAATTTGCGCACTCCGGAGCGTAATTACGAACTGAAATACGTCCAATTTTAAGCCGTTTGAACATAGCCTTACACTGACAGGCAGCGATGATTTCATATACTGAGTATACCAAAGCATTGCATAAGCCATCAAATTATCGCAATGTAGTCCTCTAGTGGGACTTAAAAAATAATGAATACAGTTAAAAGGAACTTGACAGGTGGTTTGTACTGCCCTATCTGATAGCAGAAAGTGATAGAGGGAGAGAAGCTGAACTCTGTGATACAGTATATGGGATTATATGATAGAGGAGAGAAGCTTAGCCCTGTAATATATAGGGTTATATGATAGAGGAGAGGAGTGAGATCTGTGATATATAGGTTATAAAAATAGAGGAAGAAGCTGAGCTTGTTATACATAGGTTATAAGATAGAGGGGAGAAGCTGGATCTGTGATTTTATAGGGTTATATGATAGAGGAGAGAGCTGAGATCTGTGATATATTGTGTTATGTGATAGAGAAGAGGAGCTGAGCTCTGTGATATATAGGATTATATGATAGAGGGGAGAAACTGAGCTCTGTGATATAGGGTTATATGATAGAGGAGAGGAGCTGAGCTCTTTGATATATAGGATTATATGATAGAGGAGAGGAGCTCAGCTCTGTAATACATAGGGTTATAAGATAGAGGAAAGAAGCTGAGCTCTGATATATAGGGTTTTATGATAGAGGAGAGAAGCTGAGCTCTGTGATATATAGGGATATATGATTGTGGAGAGAAGCTGTGCTCTGTGATATAGGGTTATATGTTAGTGGGAGAGAAGCTGAGCTCTGTGATATATAGGGTTATATGATAGTGGAGACAAGATGCGCTCTGTGATATATAGGGTATTATAGATAGAGGGAGATAAGCTGAGCTCTGTGATATATAGGGTTATATGATAGAGGGAAAGAAGCTGAGCTCATTGATATATAGGGTTATATGATAGAGGAGAGGAGCTGAGCTCTGTGATATTTAGGGTTAGAAAAGAAGTAGTATGAAAAGACAAAAGCACTCACATATATAGTATTATTATGATGATAATAAAGCGATCTTGTAGGAGTATAACTGCAAATTGCGATGTGAGACCATAAATAAAAATATGAAAAACAATGACGTTTGCTTTTTTTCCATCCTTCCAATGAATAAAAAATAATAGAAGTTAATAAAAAAAAGTCCCATGTCCCCAACAAATAAAAACAATGGGCCTTATGAAAGAAGACTGTGTAGCAGTTAGATTGCCTTTATTGCCCATAGCAACCAATCAGAGCTCAGCTTTCATTTCATGTAGTGCTCTAGAAAATTAAAATCTGAGCTCTGATTGGTTTCTATGGGCAATAAAGACAATCTAACTGCTAGACAGTTTTCATATACAAGGCCCTACTTCTTATCTCACATAAAACAAACTTATGTATGGCTCTCTAAACTTAGAGGTGGGCGAATTGATTCTAATGAAGTGGAATTCGTTTAGAATTTTCAGGAAAACTCTGGTTCGGAACGAAGTCGAAACTTTTGGGGTACTTCGGGTGAAAACAAAGTGTGCTTTTGATTGATTAAAAATGGCTGCGGCTCATGGCGCTACATGGGCAAAGCACTCTGGACGGGAAGAAGGGCATAGACTGCATGAATGTGCAGAGATGAAGCCAATCAGAGACCGGCGGGATTTTCTGTGGCGTCACTCGCAATATATAAGTCCGGGTGCGACGTGGGGAGTCACACTCCTCTCACTGTAATGATTCAGGGAAGGTTGTGCCGCGGATGATAGTCTTACTGAGTAATTGATTTTTTATAGCGATTTCTGTGGGGTGTCTTCTGCTTGTCTCAGAGATGTCTCTTAATGTTCTATTTATAATTTTTGGGGCTATTGATCTGAATCCAGTCTGTGGTCCACTGCAGCTGCATATACATTCAATATCCAAGTGGGATCTGAAGCCAGTTCTGTTGTATTCATTTAAAGAATCTGCGTTTTTTACAATTATAATACACAACTTAATTTTTGGCTGCTCAATTCTATTGCGGCAATTTACATCCAGGGTTATTAAGCGATTGTTTTGCTGGTGTGCTGACCCAAGACAACGGTCTTTTTCAAACGCCAAAACATTTTAAATAATCTTTTCTGTAGCCTTATCACAAGCCAAATGTTAATTACAACTGTATCTATTGTTGTGTGGCATAGAAACACGCATATTTGTAAACACGCTACAAAGCTACTATTTTGTGCGGGGTCAAATTTTTGGCGCAATTTACTCCAAGGGGTTAATTAAGCGTTGTTTTGCTGGGTGTGCTGACAAAAATATACCGTCTTTTTCAACGCAAAATTATAAACATTTTTCCTGTAGCTAAACTTCTTGTCCGAAGGTTACTTAAGACCTGTTTGTGCTTTTACATTAGTAAAAAACACAGGTTTTTAAAAGAACACGATAACATAACGTAAATTTTTTAATGGCCATTTGTTGGTGAGCAGTTTATATCCAAGGGTACCCAAGCTTGTTACTGGGTTCATTTGGAGTCAAAAACAGGGTGTATATTTTTCATCTACAGATATCCGTTATCAAACAGTGTCTGTACATTATTAGTACATACATATGTCAGTCAGAGAGAGTGGCAGGCTATGCACCTGCCGAGTGGCAGTGGCACAAAATTCGCGGGAACAGGAGGAGGTCGCAGCACAGCAAGGGGGAACGTCGCTGCTGGGGTCACCGCGGTGGAGGCCACAACTGCGCTGTCATCTAGCATGGACGTGGGTAGTTCAGAACCCAAGGGTTTCTTGATTGGTTGACTAGGTCATCTACTCTTCCTCCCCAGATGACATCTGACAACCCACCAAGAGTCGGTGGGAACCCAGACACCACCATTAGGTTGGCATGGCCCGGAGCGGGTCAGCGGACCTACCTGTCACGCAGCCCGACTCTGTCACGATCCCGGTTCCCTCAGCAGAGATATATTAGGTTGGTGGTTTCTGGAGCTTCTGCGCACTAGTATAGGAGGATGTACACACAATTTGAGGAGGGAAGTCAGCAGCTACTTGGGCAGCGAAGAAATGGGCCAATATCGCTGCTTCTTGCAGTAGGGCGGCAAAGTATAGATGTGGAGAGTGGCATGGATGGTCATGTTGTGAGAGGGTCAGCCTCGGCATACCAAGACGGTGATGAGGACAGCTGTGACGATGAAAAACAAATAGAATGATGATGTAAGCCGGACGCACTTGGGAGCGGGTGACAGGCAAGGGATTATCATACGGTCAGGAGAAGACGGGCGTCAGGCTTGCGCGTCGGGCAGAGCGCAGCCAGCAAGTGGGTCGTGTGGTCCGTGAGTGCAGGTTGCGCGTGTGGGTTTGGGAGCCAAGGGGCCCCCGGGGAAAAAAAACCCATTTCCAGGTCAAAAAGTGCGCAGGGGTTCAGCGAGGCCCGGGGCGGCAGTTGAAAATTTCATGGGCGGAGCTTTGGGTAAAATCCCGATACTCGGCGGTGTGGCATTTCTTTGCTAAGACACCGGGGACCCGAATATGGGATATGAGAATTGTGGGCAGAAAGTGAAGCGTGGCCAGGGAGTAACGTTGGCACCAGGACCTGGGGTCAACACATGCGCGTACCCCCGGGGGCCCGGGGAGAAACGTGGGCTCAGATGGGGTGGTCCACCCTCCCGCCGCGCAAAAAGGCACAGCAGCCCCAGTGGCAGATGCCATTGCAGCAGTCAAGGCTCCACCACCTCGCAGAAGGGAGTGTTTCTCTTTTTTTATTTTTCCTCCAGTGCCCCCGGCCTCGTACTATGCCCCAGCATGTTCAGCGAGGCAATTGAAAAGGACACAGTATGCGTCCAACCACCCTAAGGTGCAGCAGTGCCCGTGCCTGTCCAATTTTTGGTATGCAGTCCCCCCTTTTCCCAAAGGGTGATCTAAATTCAGAAAAACTAAGGCTTGTCCCGAGCGAGATGGAGAGTTCCCAAGCCGTAATTTTTTTCCAAAAAGGCGGGTACCAGCCTTCATAAATATGTAGAACAGAAGGTGGGTCAGTCTTGAGCTTATCGGTTTGTTCCAAGGTGCCGGCGGGCGGCGTCTGGAGCTGTAACTCGGTGGGGCCAGAACATGTCCTTTTACGGCCCTGGGTGAATGTGCTTCCAGCCCAGGCACCCAACAACTTGGCGGGGAGACCCCGCTTTTCCTCCACGTTGTAAAACTGCTGCACCTGCCCAATGTCTGCTACCCCTCCCCCACCACCACCCCTTGCCCCACAATATGCCCCCATAAAATGTGTGGGCACACCCCGGTGCACCAGTTCTACCCCTGGTTTCCCTCCCGGCAAAGAAACAGGGGGGAATGCTCCGGTTATGCAGCAAAAAAATGGGGGTGTGTGGCTTTTCCCGCCAACTCAAATCGGAACCATGGGACGGCAATGGGAGGAAAAACATGGTGTCCCGCCTGCAGGGAGGGATGGTCCATGGCCCTGCTTGGGCGTGTTCAAACTGGTTGTGAAATTCCCTGAAGTCTTCCCCGATCTTAAGAACTTTTTGAAAAGGGCCCCGGGAAAAACTGTGCATGCACTTTATCCTTCGTCAAAGCCGGGAAACACCCCCCTTAAAATTGCAGGGGCAGAACGGCCCTCCCCAACACATTTGATATGCGATGTTTCCACCCGCTGGAATTTTTCACCCTTCACATTTGGGCCGACTGTAGAACAGAGAAAGGCCAATTTTCGATTTTTTTATGATCCAGGCGACAGAAGTTTTCCCCTGTGTTCTTTTATGTCAGCCCGTGGAGCTCAGCGTGACACCCGGTTTGTTTAGGCCCTTTTGAGGGGGCGACGTTTATTTGTCAGTCGCCAGGCTAGGGTAATTAAAATATTCCCCCTGCTTCATGTCCTGGAACAGATGCTGAAAAACTGTTGGGCGGGGACTGGGGACGTGGCGGGCTAATCTGTGGACATGAGTCCCCGGGGGGGATGAATGGGGGGGAGGAGAGGACATTGGAGCAGAAAATTGTTGGTGAAATGAGGGGATTTTTTTACCCCGGTGACAAGAGGGAGGAGCAGGAGCAGCTGGAGGAGGTGGATGGAGATGGGAAGAGAGGCAGATGACCCCCCAAACACCGTGGAGTAACGTGGAAATGGAGGCAGGGGCCCCTCGGGGTCCCTTTTGCAGATGGCCCCCAGGTTTTTGCCTGGTGTGACAGCCGAATAGTCAGCATCCCGGAAGGGGGTGACTTCTGGCTCTCCACCCTATGGACCCCCGTACGGTCCAAAATGGGGGCCCTTTTTCCCCGCTTTGGAGGGAAACAACTCAAATATATAGGGAAAACCTCCCTAATCAGTTGGGCCCCGGCCTTGTGCGGGGATCGTCCCCCTCGAAGGTTGACCGGGGGGTTTTTCAGCGCTCCGTACTTCTGCCGCGGCTTTCTGGGGGGAATGGGGGGGGGTAGGAGCAGTACCAGCTCCCCAAAAGTAACCTAAGTCGGAGTCACTGTGAGCGCTTCTTTACCCGCCCAGTGAGGGGGCAGTCGCCCAAAGGGGAGCAGCAGCGGACGGAGCGTCCCTAACCAACGGTTGTGGCCCCTTGGACAGCATCTGCCACCTCGTTAGAAGATCCGCGGGTATGGGAGCCAATGGATGTTTGGGGGGGGGGCCGAAACTTGCCCCGGGTTTTCATGGAGAAGCTGTCCTGCCGGCCCGTGTGTGGACATCCCGGCGGGGGCCATCGTTACCCCCAAAAGAACCCTTGTCCCCGGGAAATGTGGGAAAGACTGACCTTTGTCAAGATGAAACAGGCGTGGAACGGCCAGGATTTCCAACAACCCCTGCCTTTGGGTCGTCTGGGGTTTAAATACCCGCCTCAGCCACTTTCTGTGCCGCCCCCCCCTGATGCCCACATCTGCGACAGTTTCTCCATCTGCTCCACCATCTTTTCAGGGGCTGGATTGCACCCCCCAAACTCTGTCTTTTTACACTCTATGCCCCTGTGTGCTGCTGTTGCTGTTGCTGTGACATCCACGTGTGTCATTTTGCCACTGTCTGCCCCTTTCTGCTGCGGGTGCTGCCATGTCCTCCCACGTGTATTGTGCCACTGCCCGACCTATCTGCTGCCGCCTGACCTCCCCTCTCGTCATTTTGCCACTTGTGGTTCCTCCCGTTTTGCCCCTCCAGAATGTCATTGTGCCCTCCTGCCTTCTGTGCGCGTGTCCTGTGTGCCCTCCCACCTGTGTATTGGCCACTGCCCCGACTTTATGCTGCTGCCGCCATGACCTCGCCTCGTCATTGTGCCATTTGTGGTTATCCCGTTTCCCCACCTCCCCGAATGTCTTGTGCACTGCCTGTTCATGCTGCTTTCTTTTCTGACCCCACACTTGTGATTGTGCCCCTTGTGGCCTAATACTGTTTTGCCCCCTCCAGAATTATTGTGCCATGCTGATCTCATACTGCTGCGCCTGACCTCCCCCTGTGTGATTGTGCCACTCTGTGGCCTAATACTGTTTTGCCGCCTCCAGAAGGTCATTGTGCCACTGCCTGATCTCATACTGCTCCCGCCGTGACCTCCACACTGTGTGATTGTGCCACTCTGTGGCCTAATACTGTTTAGCCGCCTCCAGAATGTCATTGTGCCACTCCCTGATCTCATACTGCTGCCGCCGTGACCTCCACTGTGTGATTGTGCCACTCTGGGGCCTAATACTGTTTAGCCGCCTCCAGAAATGTCATTGTGCCACTGTCTGACCTCATGCTGCTGGGGGCTGCTCCCCGTCACCTCCACAGTCTGTCACTAATGTTGCCACCTGAGCTCTCAGCTTGTTTTTTTCCAGCTTTCGCTGGCATGACTTTATCAGGTTACATTCCCGCTTGAGTTTTTTGGTCAGTTTTGCCCTCTTAAGTCCCCAGGGAATTTTATAGTGAAGCGATTCTAAGAGCGGCGGGAAAGTTCATCTGCGTGTCTTTACTAAAACACAACTTTGTTTGAAGACCAAACCAAGCTCCCTCTGCATATTTAAGCATGGCAAAAACCCTTCTACAGCACCCTACAGTCTCTGTGCAGCCTGGAAATAGCTGCTTTTTAACGCGATTCGTGCCGAAGTAATTCGGAACGAAACGAATTTTGTCGGAAAATTCGGCGAAGTGACCGAATCGAATTTTTGAGAAATTCGCCCATCTCTAGTTGTAGGTTATACCTGAGTTGGTGTCTGACCTCTATGTGGCCTCTATATGGAGGTGTTGTAGGTTATATCTGAGCTGGTGTCTGACTACTATGTGGTCCCTATATGGCAGTTTTGTAGGTTATACCTGAGCTGGTATATGACCTCTATGTGGGCTCAATATGGCAGTGTTGTAGGTTATACCTGAGCTGGTGTCTGATCTCTATGTGTTCTCTATATGGTGGTGTTGTAGGTTATACCTGAGCTGGTGTCAGACCTCTATGTTGTCTCTAAATGGCGGTGTTGTAGGTTATACCTGAGCTGGTATCTGACCACTCTGTGGTCTCTATGTGGCGGTGTTGTAGGTTATCCCTGAGCTGGTGTTGGACCACTATGTGGTCTCTATGTGGCGGTGTTGTAGGTTATACCTGAGCTGGTGTCTGACCACTATGTGGTCTCTATGTGGCGGTGTTGTAGGTTATACCTGAGCTGGTGTCTGACCACTATGTGGTCTCTATATGGTTGTGTTGTAGGTTATATCTGAGCTGGTGTCAGACCTCTATGTGGTCTCTATATGGCGGTGTTGTAGGTTATACCTAAGCTGATGTCTGACCTCTATGTGGTCTCTAAATGGCGGTGTTGTAGGTTATACCTGAGCTGGTATCTGACCACTCTGTGGTCTTATGTGGCGGTGTTATAGGGTTTTCCCTGAGCTTTGGTGTTGGACCACTATGTGGTCTCTATGTGGCGGTGTTGTAGGTTATACCTGAGCTGGTGTCGGACCACTATGTGGTCTCTATGTGGCGGTGTTGTAGGTTATCCCTGAGCTGGCGTTGGACCACTATGTGGTCTCTATGTGGCGGTGTTGTAGGATATACCTGAGCTGGTATATGACCACTATGTGGGCTCTATGTGGCGGTGTTGTAGGTTATCCCTGAGCTGGCGTTGGACCACTATGTGGTCTCTATGTGGCGGTGTTGTAGGCTATACCTGAGCTTGTGTCTGACCTCTATGTGTTCTCTATATGGCGGTATTGTAGGTTATACCTGAGCTGATGTCTGACCTCTATGTGGTCTCTATATGGCGGTGTTGTAGGTTATACCTGAGCTGATGTCTGACCTCTATGTGGTCTCTAAATGGCGGTGTTGTAGGTTATACCTGAGCTGGTATCTGACCACTCTGTGGTCTCAATGTGGCGGTGTTATAGGTTATCCCTGAGCTGGTGTTGGACCACTATGTGGTCTCTATGTGGCGGTGTTGTAGGTTATACCTGAGCTGGTGTCGGACCACTCTGTGGTCTCAATGTGGCGGTGTTATAGGTTATCCCTGAGCTGGCGTTGGACCACTATGTGGTCTCTATGTGGCGGTGTTGTAGGCTATACCTGAGCTTGTGTCTGACCTCTATGTGTTCTCTATATGGCGGTGTTGTAGGTTATACCTGAACTGGTGTCTGACCTCTATGTGTTCTCTATATGGCAGTGTTGTAGGTAGTGTTGAGCGATTACGTTGGCCATCGACATCGGTCGATGGTCGATAGTCGACCATCATCGACAAGATATTCGATGGTCGATGATAGATGATCGCCGATGACCATTAAAGTCTATGGGAGAGCAACAGCACCTTCATTCTTACATCCAAACAGGGCTGGAGAAGCTGGAATTAACATCCACAACAGTCAAATGGATACGTGCTACATCTTAGGCAACACACTTAGGTTATAAAACCCAAACAGAAAAAAAATCACGCACCATTCACTATCCCTGTCTTGCACCACAGCATGAGCCTTAAACCTGCATGACCCAAATTAAAAAGTGCCGGAAGGCAGTATGATTTAAAACCATCATTTTACTTGAACTGGACATTGAATATCCCTGTCCTGGGCCACGCATGAGCCCAAACCTGCATGACCCAGATTAAAAAGTGCCGGAAAAAAGGAGTCTTTCATCCACCTTTTTAGTTTCACTGGACATATACTGTCCCTGTCCTGGGTAGCGCTTGCCCTCCGTATGAGTGCGGACCAATTGAGCTTCACTTATAAATACTGGTGGTTAACGCTCCTGTTACACACAGGTGCCCTTTATCTTGGCATTCTTTTTCTCATTTTACTCAACGTGCTGTATTTTGTTCTCTGTCCGTGCTCCATACTCCATGTCCTCTGAATAACCTACATTGGTAAAATTTTCCTGTACCTCCCTTGTACAATTCAGGAAATTTTTTTTAACAGCTATTTTTTTACATGCAAGTTTTTTAGTAGTTTAATTCTAGAAAAAAACATTTTTAAAATAGGATGGAATCCCACCATGTCCTTTGTTTCTCTTTTTTAATTGTATTAAATGGGTTGTCTCAATACAGGGATTGATAGCTGTGTTAAAGATCTTGCAAAACAAGTCATTTTGCAATGTGTCCATTAACAGTGTCTACCTATTCCTGTTTCTGACAGCACCATACCCTTAAGCCACTCTTGACAATTGTGAAGAAAAATGTTCTGTTAGAAACAAAATTTTTTATAATAGGACCTGTAGTATAGATGCATTTTCACAGCAAAATGCCGCCAAAAATTCAAACATGACCCAAAGAGCCACTTTGGCAATTGTGAAGAAAAAAAAAAGTCTGTTAGAAACACATTTTTTTTATAATAGGGCCTGTAGTATAGCTGCATGTCACAGCAAAATGCCCCCAAAAATTCAAAGCATGACCTTGAGCCACTTTGGACAAATGTGAAGAACAAATGTCTGTTAGAAACAACATTTTTTTATAATAGGACTTGTAGTATAGCTGCATGTCACGCAAAAAGCCCCAAAAAATTTAAAGCATGACCCCTTTCCACTTTGGACAATTGTAAAACA
>JAODAL010028326.1:0-53520 GCA_025379985.1 Phyllomedusa bahiana | reverse complement strand
ACTTGATAAAAAGACATGGACAACCCAGAATAAAAAAGTGTCAGTAAAAGATCCTGAATCTCCACAGCATGGGCGCAGTAGGACACAGGGGGAGAGAGGGCCCACTCGCTCTCCGTCACCACAAAAACTCACAGCACCGGGGTTTGAGGATCTTTATTTTGCATTGTGTGCACATTTTATTTCCGACCTTTGTTTCTGGGTTGTTTTTTTTTGCTATAGCTATTTTCCCAGCAGGGGCACGATGGCGCCTTCTAATAAATACTTTTTTTTTCCCTTTCCCCAAATGTCTGTCTGGGGGATGTGATTAAATTGTCTGTTTATTTGCAGGAGTAAAGAAGAGATTTCTAGTGACCGGAGATCTCATGAAAGACCTCAGTGATATCACTTGTTAAATTAAAGCCCCGGGGCAGATAAAGTTAATTTTGAGTTTTTTGGGGGTCTTTTTGGTAGTAATATAACCCCATTGTTTTTAGTAAAGGTTTTAGTTCAAACAGATTAAAAAAGACTGCGCAGTCATAATTATAATATCATTTTTTTATTTTTTATTTTTTTTCCTTTTTTGATTGGAGCTCCAGCTGATAAAGAGTTAATTTTTTTTTTTTTAGATGAGAGTTTGGTTTTGAGTGCAGTGGGGATTGGTCTGGTCCTTGTTTGTTTTTGTTTAATGATTGTTTGTCTGTATTTAGCTATTCATGAATCCTTATGCTGTTTTTGCAATGGCAGATCAGACCATACAACATGTTTACCTAGCAAAAGCAATGAGTTTAAGAGAATACTGTGACTGACTTGACTAGATGACCTGTGGACTGATCAAGAGTTAATGTTATCTACGATATGAGGTCTAGGTTAATTTGTTTCTATTAAAAGTCATATGAGCCATCGGAAGATGCAACACAGTTGAAGGTGTATGAGGGTTTATATGTTTATATGACATAGAAAGTGTATAAGGGTTTTATTCTGTGACAGTTTAGATCTGGACAGGGCAAGTTAGGCCAAGGCAGATAATGTTAAGGGTGGAAGAAAATCATGAATTATGTGAGTATGAATTATGTTATATTATATATTTTATATATTTATATATTATTAATATTAATATATTATATATATATATATTTTATATATGAATCACACAAATAACATGTAGAAGAGCTGTTAGAAAATTTACTGATAGGGGAATGTTATGATATGTTGCGCGCTACAGAGTGAGAAGGATGATATGATTTGTTGGTTTTGTTTTTGTTTGTTTTGTGTTTTTATGCTATTAATCCAAATGCCAATATAAGAGTTTTATAGGAATCTTATTTACATGTGGTTGATTATCATGTGATAAGAAGTTTTATTATTCTGAAGTACATTCTTGATGTGTCAGAAAGCTTCAAAGGCCAATACGGGCAGAGTTTTTTTTGATTTTTATTACTGGATTGTCCCAATCAAGACATTTATTCACTGCAGGGGTGGTGAAGATCAAACTGGAGGAGAGCAGATTATTCTACTGCTCTTATGGGACTAAGTATATGTGACTATCAGAGTGCCATGTCCACCCCACCCCCGCACAGCCACACTTACTATACAGGACAATTGCAATGAATGGAGTCATTGTTGTGTGAATACCTGCAAGGATTCAAGATTGTTTTCAAAGTTCATCTTTAGTATGCACAGACTGCCAAGGTGCCAGGAGCCTGAAGACTGGGATGGGGGATTACGAAGGTGCCAGGAGATGCCACAAAGAGGAGCTGATGCATTGACCGCCATGTCTGCATAAGTCGCCACATCTGCAGCAGTGTTGATCCACGTCTGCTCCAGTGTTGATCACCATGTCTGCGCCAAGCACGGATCACTGACCGCCCTATTTGCACCGGCATTGATACAGCCAAGGGTCTCTGATGTCTGCACTCCTCCCCCAAGTCCTATCATCACCAAGACAAGATCAACCAGGTAGTGAGGACACAATAACCCCTGCACTATCCTGCATTACATTCATGTTGTTTTACAGTCTAAGAAGATCTAAGAAGAGGAGAACGACTTCTACAGACTAAAGAGATTTTTTACACACAGAACTATTTTTAATTTTTTAAATTTTTGTTTTCAGCCTATAGCCGTGCCCAATGTTGTTTTCTGCACTTAGCAACAATGAATTAGTTTTCAGGGTATGTTTTGCCAAGTTTTTCAGGTTCGAGTACAGCTTTATAGAAGGGGCCAATCAGTCAATAAGAATTAAACAAGCTTATTGTTACAACAGTCCAAAATAAATCAAGTATGATAAATGGATAAATAAATTTGATTCCAAGGAAATAGGGAGCCCAGTATGTACAGAGAGAAATAAGTATATATAAAAGTTATAAGCGCTTATGATACTTCACCTGTAGAGTGACATCATCGAATCCTATTCTTACCTCCGCCATGAGAAACTGTAAAAGAATGGCCTAGGATTTGAGAAACTCTCACAGAGCCAGCATCCCCTGTGTATGGACATCTCCATACAGGAAAGAAAGCGTTTTCTGTTTATCCATGGTGATGTAAGGGATTTTATATGTAACCTCTACAAAATGGCAGACATGCCATCATGATATGTCAGCTAAAAAAATGCCCATGTGTTCTTTGTCTATCCTACTTTCATGGAGTGGCCAACTCCAGAGGTCAAAGTACCATACACAAACACACGTCTCCACAGGATAAGTCAAAAGTACACAGAAATCTGAACTAAGACAAAGAAAGGTAAAACTTTATGTGTATTCAGTCAACAGAAGTGTAAAATAGCTGGTACCTTTGGACTCAAGAAGCAAGACTTTCGAGTCAACTAAAAACTAGGCAAAGATGCAAACTTTGTACCATCAGGGCTAATTACATAAATTTGATTAAAATAGAAATAACTCACTATAATTGGCTTCAATAGTAATATATTTTTGACTAGCACTACAATCCACTTCGGGGACTATTTGAGTCAAATTATAGTACCCTGAAAAACTAATTCATTGTTGCTAAGTGCGGGAAAACAACATTGGCCATGGCTATGGGCTGAAAAAAAAAAATTTAAAAAAAATAGTTCTGTGTGAAAAAATCTCTTTAGTCTGTAGAAGTCGTTTCTCCTCTTCTTAAATCTTCTTAGACTGTAACACAACATGAGTGTAATGCAGGTTAGTGCAGGTCGTTTTTGGGTGCCCTTCACTACCGGGTTTGGGATAAAAAAACAAGCTTTTTCTCCATTTGGTGATGATAGGATTTGGGAAGAAGTGCAGACATCAGAGCCCCTTGGCTGTATCAATGCCGGTGCAAATGGGGCGGTCAGTGATCAGTGCTTGGTGCAGACGTGGCGGTCAACACTGGCGCAGACATGGATAAACACTGGCGCAGACATGGCGACTTGTGCAGACATGGCGATCAACACTGGTGTAGACATGGCGATCAACCTTTGGGGCCCGCATGGCGGTCAATGCATCAGCTCCCCTTTGCGTATCCTTTGTGTTTGTGGAAAAAAATGCTCCCCGGCCATCTTGGGAATCCCCCATCTCTTCGGGCTCCTGGCCCTTGGCAATTCTGTGTGAAGGATGAACCTTAAAAAAAACTTGAATCCTTTGGGTAATCGCAAACAATGACTCCATTCATTTCAATGCCGTGCTGTGCGGGGTGGGGTGGACATGGCACTCGTGTTAATCTCAATCACATATTTCTCAGTCCATAGAGCAGTAGAATAATCTGCTCTCCTCCAGTTTGGGTCTTCAAAAAAACCCCCCCAGTGAATGAATGGTTCAGTAATAAAAATTAAAAATAGTAAAAAAACTTGCCCGTATTGGCCTTTGAAGCTTTGATAGAGCAAGAAAGTACTTCAGAAGATAAACCTTTTTTTATCACATGATAATCAAACATGTAAATTAAGTTCCATTAAATTCCCTTTTATTGGCATTTGAGTTAATATCAGCATAAAAACACAAAAAAAACCCCAAAACAAAAAACAATCATATCATCTTTTCTCACTCTGTAGCGGGTGCAAATAGATCACACTCTTCTAAACTAAACTTTCTACAGCTCTTTTCCATGTTTCTTTTTTGTGTGATGCAATATTTATATATATATATATTATATTATATAAAATATATATATATATTAATTATTATAATATATTCACATAATCATGATTTTCTTTTCACCATTAACATTTTTATCTGCATTGGCCCAAGCTGCCCTCCTCAAATCTGCTTTCATCAATCTGTCACTGAATAAAACCCTTAAACACTTTCTATGTCTATAAACTATAAACCTCATACACCTTCAACTGTGTTGCTCTTCAGTGGCTAATGGCTTTTAATGAAAAAATTTAAATTAAACCTCATTTCATAGAATCTCTTGTCTTAGAACGGTCATCTTGTCAGGTAAGTCAAAACGTATTTCTAACTCTTTGCTTTTGCTAGGTAAAATGTTGTGTGGTCTTATCTACCATTGAAACAATGCATAAGGATTCATGAATAAGGATATACGACAGCAAGCATTTAATCAAATACAAACAAGGACCCTCCCACCCCTCAATTTCCCACTTCACCTCTCAAAAAAGAAAAATTAAAAAACTTCATCAGCTGGAGCTCCAACAAAGGAAAAATAAAACAAAAATGATTTTCTAATAATGACTGCGCAGTCGTTTTTACTCTGTTTGAACTAATAAGCAAATAGGGGGTAGTACTACCAAAAAGAAACCCCCCAAAAAACGTAACTTTTTAAAAAAATTATCTTTATATGCCCTGGGGCTTTGTTTAACAATGATGTCACTGAGTTTCATGAATCTCCGATCACTAGAAAATCTCTTCTTTACCCTGCAAATAACAGACAATTTGATCCATCCCCAACAGACATTTGGAGAAAGGAAAAAAATTTTATAGGCCCCCATCGTGCTCTGCTGGAAACTGAACTTCTAACAAAAAAACAACCCCCCTGAATCAAAGGTCGAAAAATGAAATATACACACAATATGAGGCCCCAGTAAATACACGGGATTTTTTCTGTCATCTATTGTAACCCAATTAAAAGACGTCTACTCCAATATGTTACTCCTATAATCCGAAAACACTTCACCATCATTAGTTACTAAATCAAAGAAACAATAGCCACCTAAATAAAACAAAAAGCAAGTCCCGTGACATTATAAACAGTAACAATTCCTTATTCAGTTTATTAAAATATGCAACAATGTAACTCTATATTTCCCCACAATAATAGAGCTGTTCTCATATAATGACCCTGCAAAATGCAGAATTATAAATTATACAATTGATGCAAATTTATATGCAAAGTACTGATATCCTTCCTTGGTCTACAGAAACCAGTTCTGGGCACAACTTCCCCACTGCACTCTCTTACGAGGGGGGACTTCAACTTACCCCCACCCGACGTCTACAAGGAGGGGGACTTCAATTTACCCACACCCTCTGTCCTGGCAGCAACATGGGGGGACTTCAACTTACCCACACCCTCTGTCTACGAGGGGGGACTTCAACTTACCCCCACCCGCTGTCTACGAGGGGGGACTTCAACTTACCCCTAACCCGCCCCGCTACGTGGGGGATTATTTACCCTCACCCGCTGTACTGGGACAAACATGCAGACCGGTGTCGGCTTTCTCTTCAGATACCGGCAAACCCACAACACCTTAACCCTCAAATCTCTCTGCCTTCTCCTTCTGGAACCTGTGCTCCTCACGGGAACTTCTTCTTGCTCTTGTCTTCCCCATACTCTGGACCTCACTGCTCCAACACCTCAGACTCTCCTCCACCTTCACTTGCCTCAAAAGCAACCTGAAAACCCATCTGTTCTGGGACCTATAACCAGCTATAACCCCGTTGCTACTACTCCACCCCAGAAACATGTCTGCCTCTCACCTTCTGTCTCTTCCCATGGACAGGGACCTCTCTCCCTCTGTACCAGTTGTTAGTTATTGACTTGTCTCCTTTGTACTTGTTTGACCCACATTATATATACAACCCAAATATACAGCGCTCTGGAAATCTAATAATAACAATAAACACGAAGCAACTATATTTACATTTGCTAACATTGTCCTGTGTCCACAAACCTCTGCTCTATCCTTTGTCTGTGCTGAATAACAGGCAGAATCACCTTTGCTGCAACAAACTGATATCTGTAACTCTGCAGCATTCCTTGTCCTTCCTTCTGCTTACAGCTTTGTGACCACTCTTTGGCCAAAACACAGCAAGGAGCTCGCTCCCACCCCTGAATCTCAAAACTTTCACTAGCAATCACTGTTTCCTTAAACACAGACATATTTTACACAATTTCTCCCTATTTTCTGGATTACTGGACGTCTCAGAATTGACTGATAAACCTTCTGCTGTATCCTGCTCACAGCGCCAAGTATGTTTTGCCAAGTTTTATCAGGTTCGAGTACAGCTTTATAGAAGGCCAATCAGTCAATAACGATATAACACAGCTTTATTGTTACAACAGTCCAATAATAAATCAAGTATGATAAAATGATAACATAAAATGATTCCAGAAAATAGGGAGACAGTATGTACAGAAAGAAATAAGTATATACAAAAGTTATAAGCGCTTATGATACTTCACCTGTAGAGTGACATCATCGAATCCAATTCTAACTTCCGCCAAGAGAAACCATAAAATAATGGCCTAGGATTTGAGAAACTCTCACAGAGCCAGCATCACTGTGTATGGACATCTCCATACCAGGAAAGAACGGTTTTCTGATATCCATGGCTGATGTAAGGGATTTTATATGTCACCTCTACAAAATGGCAGACATGACCTAATGCTTTGTCAGCTAAAAAAATGCCCATGTGTTATTTGTCTATCCTACTTTCATGGGGTGGCCAACTCCAGAGATCAAAGTACCATACACAAACACACTTCTCCACAGGATAAGTCAAAAGTACACAGAAATATGAACTAAGACAGTGAAAGGTAAAAACTTTATGTGTATTCAGTCAACAGAAGTGTAAATAGGCTTGTACCTTTGGACAGAAGAAGCAAGACATCGAGTCAACAAAAAAACAGGCAAAGATGCAAACTTTGTACAATCAGTTCTAATTACATAAATTTGATATAAAATAGAAATAACTCACTATAATTTGGCTCAATAGTCATATATTTTTTACTAGCACTACAGGTATCTATAATTTGACTCAAATAGTAAGGAGTGGATTGTAATGCTAGTCAAAATAAATGACTATTGATTATAGTGAATTATAGTGAATTATTTCTGTTTTATATCAAATTTATATAATCAGCTCTGTTTTTAATTGCAATGTTTGCTTGTTTCTTTTAGTCCAAAGCCTGTTTACACAAACAGTCTGACTTAATGTTTATTCTTTTGTATGTCCTTGTGTATTCAAACAAGTCTATTTACACTTCTGTTGACTGAATACACATGAAGGTTTACCTTTCATTGTCTTAGTTCAGATTTCTGTATGCTTTTGACTTATCTCCTGTGAAGAGGTGTGTTTGTATGTGGTACTTTATTAACTCTGGAATTGGCCACTCCAAGGTGGAAGGTCAAACATTCAAACAACACCTTTGCATTTTTTAAGCTGACACAGCATTAGGTCGTGCCCGACATTTTGTTTAGGTTGGATATATATATATCTCTAACATCAGCCATGAAAACCAGAAACCGTTCCTTCCTGGTATGGAGACGTCTATACACAGTGATGCTTTCTCCCTAAGAGTTTCTCAAATTCGTCGCCATCTGTTTTATGGTTTCTCTTGGTTGAAGTTAGCGGATTTCGAGATACAATACTCGACAGGTGAAGTATTATAAGTGCTTATAACTTTTGTAAATACTTATTTTTCTCTTATAAACTGTACATACTATCTTCCTATTTTCTGGAATCATTTTATGTTATCATTTTATCATACTTGATTTATTATTGAACTATTGTAACAATAAAGCTGTTATATCATTATTGACTGCCTTCTATAAAGCTGTAATCTGAACCTGTATAAAACTTGGCAAAACAGAGGTTCGAATGAGAGAGGTGTGTAATTTCAGATCATCAGCAGAGCGCAGAGACCGGGTAAACAGAGATGAGGGAAGAGATGTAGGGATGAGCAGCTCTGTGGAGAGAGCAGGTAGGGTAGTAGACAGAGATGAGGGAGGAGATGTAGGGAGGAGCAGCGCTCTGGAGAGCTTTATGGCTTAAAGTGATTCGTTTTTGTTGTATTCTGTACTGAATGGGCGACCAGTGCAGTGACTGATACAGGGTAGAGGCATTAGTATAGCAGCAGGAGAGAAAGATGAGCCCGGCTGCTGCATTCAGGACAGATTGGAGAGGGGTAAGTTTGAAGAGAGGGAGACCGATAAGTAAGGAGTTATAGTAGTGAAGACGAGAAAGAGTAAATGCAACAGTAAGGGCCACATGTATGAACCTGATTAGGTCTAAAACTCACTATTTTGCCTATAGGTTACTATGGGCAAAAGAGTGAGTTTCAGACCTAAACAGTTTCATACATGTCGCCCTAAGAGTCTGGGTTGTTTCCACAGTGAGAAAAGGGCCTCAAAAAAGTGTTGTGGCCCTGTTCTATAGATGTATGATCAGTTGAACGCTCAAACTTGACAATTTTAACTGCGTGAAGAATGCCAAAGTTTGACGCAAAACTGTTGTACAAATCTATACCATGGCTGAGCCAAATTTTGGTGAATAACTCTCTTTCATCGACACTGCAGGAACACATACTATTAACAACAGATATAGAACTGCCAAGTTGGCCTCAGTTTCATACATGTTGCCCAAAGTTGTTAAACCTATGCTGGACCTATAACAGCTGCTACAGCTAAAGTTACACCTATGCTACCAGTAAAGAAATATCAGGGAAATACTAGATATAGACAAAGAGGTGCAGCCTCCACATATGGGAGGAGCCTAAAATAGAGAATGTATAGAGCTGGTATATTTCAGCAGGGAGCTGTGAGTCATTATTATATGTGAGGGTCTCATTGTTTATGATCTATTCACCCTTCATATCTGGCAGGAGCTGTTTCCAAGACTAAGTCTGGATGTTCTCAGTCACTGACAGACAGTAGACAATGGCCGGTGTAATGGAGATGTTTCTTCTCATCATCTTCCAAGGTAACATCAGCTCAGTCTTCAGATGTAACCAGATAGAAGGCAACATTGTAACTGCAGCCTCATGTTGTGTCATTGTCTCCAGGCTTCTATCTGGGATCTGGAGGTCAGGAGTGGAGGATCCCTTCTAAAATGACTGCTCTGGTCGGATCCTGTGTGGAGATCCCTTGTACATATTATCATTCTGCTGGGACCTCAGGAACCTCCAGCACTGTCTGGTGTTTATACAAAAATGAGTCTTATCCAGAGATCCTGAACACCAAGGACTCATCCTCAGTGATAGAGGAATATAAAGGTCGGACCTCACTGGTGCCGGGAGATAACAGCTGTGCCCTGCGGATAGACCCTGTGAAAAGAGAAGATGCTGGCAGATATTATCCAGGGATCTCAGAATATAGAGAAATGAATGCATATAGTATACAATCTAAATATGTTTATCTCTCTGTCACAGGTAAATATTTTATAAATGACAATTGTAGAAAATTGTTTACACTTTTTTTTGTAAGAAACAGAAAAGAGACGTATGGGGCAGATATTGGGGGCAATTGATGGATGTTCCCATTGTCATGGGCAGCAGGGGACACAGAGATTAACAATGTTATTTTGAGTTTCTGGGATCAAATCCAACCAAGGACTAAACTTTCCTGGACTTTGCAGGTTCTCACTGTCATTTTATGGGTTTACTCCCATACTCCAAAAACTATACTGCTAAGTCAATTGCAAATTTTGGTGGTGAGCCCCAATGGAGACAGTGACTGACTATAATCTTGGTAAGAAGAAAAAATGGTGTCTTTATTCCAGCAACGTTTCAGCTCTGAACAGAGCCTTTTTCAAGCAACAACATAAGTTGCAACAGTGTTTATAATGGAAGTGCCATAATGCACACAATAAAGTGATCATTTACATAATTAAGTCCAAATTGTTATCCATAACGTGTTATTACAGTGAAAATACCAAGAAAACATTATTCACTCATAAAGGATCTCACCCACAATGAATACATTATACAAATGTGACATATACATGAATACAAACTGTTACATAAGTTAAGTGAACATATTAAGGTTGCAGGTGCAATAAATCGTATTGTAATTACAGTGGTTATTTAGAGTAGTTCCTCCTCGCTGGGTATGATGCATCTCTATAGACCTACTATGGCGTCTCTGTAATCGTACCGCGCATGCGCAGGGAAAGTCCGTCTGCGCGTGCGTACCTCTCTTCATTGCGTCTTGGGTTGCTATGGCATTACAGCTGAACTGCTTGTCGCGCGTGACGTATAGAATCGCCATAGCGATGCAAGAAGCTTGCACCGGCGCACTGAATCTCTTAGCTTCACAAGCCAGTGAAGCAATAGAACGGAGTTGTTATACTCAGGGTAAGTATAAAAGAGAAATCATAATTTATAAAACCCCACAGAAATGAAAGACCCCAACAGGGACCAACCGTCACACAGGGACACTGCATGACTCAAGGACCCTTGGGCGTTCCGAGGATCAACCAGGCAGAGCCTCCGAGCGACGGCCCACATTCCTGACATAGGGCGCGCAAGTACCAAACGACAGCGCTAGTAAAAATATATATATTATAGCATAGACACTTGACCCTGTAAAACTTTATAGAGGATAGTAATATTACAACAGACACAGGAGAAAACATCGGAAGTGGACGAGTGGACAAAGTACAGAGAACCTCAGTTATACATCTGTGGGTATAACGTATCCAGTTTATGTATCCATTCTAGTTCCTTACGTTTTAACATTATACTTCTAAGTAACAACAACATTCTAAGTATGTTGTTAAAACGTAAGGAACTGGAATGGATACATAAATTGGATACGTTATACCCGGGAGGTTTAAATATAGAATTTAAAATTTACCCACAGATGTATAACTGAGGTTCTCTATTTTTTGTCCACTCGTCCACTTCTGAGTATGAAAGCACATAAGGTGCTAGATTTGATATAATCCTGATGTATATATATATATTTTTTTTAAATTTCGTTTAGTAATATTAATTTTAATTTTTCTTCTTCTTTTTTTCTTATAGATAATATGAGTGCCCCGACTCCTGGGATCAGATGTTTTCTCCTGTGTCTGTCGTAATATTACTATCCTCTATAAAGTTTTACAGGGTAAAGTGTCTATGCTATAATACATATATTTATTAGCGCTGTTGTTTGGTACTTGCGCGCCCTGTGTCAGGAATGTGGGCCGTCGCTCGGAGGCTCTGCCTAGGTTTCCGGGTTGATCCTCGGAGCGCCCAAGGGTCCTTGACTCATGCAGTGTCCCTGTGTGACTGTTGGTCCCTTGTGGGGTCTTTCATTTCTGTGGGGTTTTATAAATTATGATTTCTCTTTTATACTTACCCTGAGTATAACAACTCCGTTTTATTGCTTCACTGGCTTGTGAAGCTAGGAGATTCAGTGCGCCGGTGCAAGCTTCTTGCATCGCTATGGCAATTCTATACGTTACGCGCGACAAGCAGTTCAGCTGTAATGCCATAGCAACCCAAGATGCAATGAAGAGAGGTACGCACGCGCAGACGGACTTTCCCTGCGCATGCACAGTACGATTACAGAGACGCCGCAGTAGGTCTATGGAGATGCATCATACCCAGTGAGGAGGAACTACTCTAAATAAGCACTGTAATTATAATACGATTTATTGCACCTGCAACCTTAATATGTTCACTTAACTTATGTAACAGTTTGAATTCACGTATATGTCACATTTGGATAATGTATTCATTGTGGGTGAAATTCTTTATGAGTGAATAATGTTTTCTTGGTATTTTCACTGTAATAACACGCTATGGATAACAATTTGGACTTAATTATGTAAATGATCACTTTATTGTGTGTATTATGGCACTTCCTGTATAAACACTGTTGCACCTTATGTTGTTGCTTGAAAAAGGCTCTGTTCAGAGCTGAAACGTTGCTGGAATAAAGACACCATCTTTTCTTCTTAAAGTGCTGTCCTTTCTATTTTTGGTATTGTTTCAGGCTTCATTCAGCCTGTGGGACGTGCACTCATCTAGTTTTTCAAATTCCAGTGCTGTTTCTACTTTCTTCCTTTGTATAATCTTGGTAAAGCACTGTGAAATATGTTGACGCTATACACAGGAAGTGAATACAAAATATTTAATTAAAAGAAGCAAATATTTCCAGACTTTGATGAACATTTTATGATACATTTTTTCAGAATCTCCAGGAAATATTTATCTTTTAATATCTGATTATATGAGAGAAGAAGCCAACACTATACGCTGCTCAGCAGATCACACCTGCCGCTCCAATCCTCCTTCTCTGCAATGGAACAAACCTGGCCAGGTTGAGAATAAATCAGTGAAGGTTATACATCAGTCAGAGCAGAATTCTGTGAGTTGGAGCGAAAAATCAGAACTGACTTATATCTCTTCCTATGAGGATGATGAGAGTCATGTTCGGTGCACAGCTACGTATCCTAATGGGCAAAAAGCTATAACATCAAGAAAACTGAAAATCATCTGTAAGTATCATAGGTGACTGGATACAATGTTATCAACCCCTTAATAATATGACTATTTTGAGCTCACGCGATGTGATTTCCATATGTATTACGATGCAGATTCCACATTGGAATAAACGTGAAAAACACATGTATTGTACTTCCCACTGAATAGGAATATCTGCCGTCATTCACACTGTCAGCTTCAGTTCGTATGTTTTCCAATGTGGATTTCAGAACCACAAGTAAAAGGACTTTTTTTCAAGCATTTTCCTTAGAAATTTGGAACAGATCCTGGGACCCTTTGAATGGGGCTAAATTGCATCTAGAAGCATGGCAAAATGTGAACTATGTGGAGGGAATCTGAAATGATACCTCGGATTTGTGCCACATATTACATGAGGTATTATTTTACATTGGGATAAACACGCTGTGTGAACACATCCTGAGGAGGCAGCAGTGTTTTCTCCAGATTCCGAGAACTTTAACTGTTACATTGGTAGAACCAAATCAGAGCTCAATGTTTGTGGGGGATTCATTTATTCAGTGGCGCTATTCTGGGGAGAATATATGGTATAGATGAACTTTTTTTGTTGGGTTCAATGTAAGAAAAGAGCTATTCTACTTTTGTATTTTTATTTTACAACATTCATTGAATAAATTACTTTATTCTGTGGAGCAGTCTGATCACGGCTACAATTTTTTACATTTTGTTTCATGTTTTGCTACATTTGCTAAAGAAAAGCACTTTTCTTATCTTTATTTCTTATGTCACCTTATTCTGAGATGGAGCAGTATGAGGGCTTGTTTATGCAGAGTGAGTTTTTATTTCCCCCTTACTATGAGAGGGTAGATACTGAACAACTTAATTAACTGGTATTCCTTTCTTTGGGATCAGACTGTAGTGCTTGGGCCATGAAGGTATTTCTTGGAGCCCACCAGTAGAGCTGATTCTTGGGGTTTACCATTAGAGCTGATTCTTGGGGCTCACCAGTGGAGCTGATTATTGGGCCCACCAGTGGAGCTGATTCTTGGGAGTGGAGATAATTATTTGCACTGAGCAGTGGAGTTGATTCTTGGGGCTCACCAGTGGAGTTGATTTTTGAGGCTGACCAGTAGAGTTGATTCTTGAGGCCTACAAGTGCATATGACTCTTCCTTCCTGCCTCTATTTCTCTGTTTTTGTTTTTTAAAAGTGGCTCCAGGTCTGAGTGCAATTGTGTATATATCATATATATATAATATATTATATGTTATATTATATATATATATATATTATATATATATATATATATATATATATTGTAGGAAGGCACAAGGGACTATCATGGATGGACGTTATGTGTCACCGATCTGCCTGAGTGCAAAAGGCCACTGACAAGTTTATATTAGTAGTATGGAAGTAATGGTGTTATCTGGGTCAGGTTTTTACTGGAGCAGTCAGAAGAGCTGGGTGGGGTGACTGCTCCAATTATCAGGGCTGTATAAGGCCAGCAGGCTCAGGTAAGAGGGGGTGTGGTTCCCTTTTTGACCAACTTAATCAGTGGAGCGAGTGCTTGTCTCAGAGCCAGAGCTGGGCCTTGCACTCCTGGATGACTGAGATCTGCATGTGGTTTCCTAAGATACAGTACTGTGGCTTATAACAAAGACTGTGATTGTTTGTTTTTCCGGCTGAAACAAGCCTTGTTATTTGTTTCTTGCTGTGTGAACTGCATGATTAAAGTTTGCATTGATTTACCTTGGAAGAGACTGCTATCGTTTGCGCTAATCCCCACAATTGGTGGAGGATGCAGGCATCATCCTGTAATAAGAGACTGCATGTCCTGGGTTCAGGCAGCTGAAATCTTAAAAGACCAGACAAGTGTAATGCTATTATTTGAGCTAACCCCTACAATATAATAAAAGACCTAACTGGAACAGGTAATTGTGAATTTTTAATATTGTATTGTATTTTATTTCAATTCCATACTTTATTAGTCCATAGGTCCCCAGTTACAGATCACACCCAAAAGCTCTGCCATGCTTGAGGATATGGCCATATGGTTACTGGGTCCCATAGAAGCATCAGAATTGTGCTCATTGATTGTTATGCAGACATCTGAGAAAACTGATACAGTTACAGACCTCATATGTCTTCTCCTCAGTGTTACACCTGTGTCTGTAAGATTCTAGAAGTTTTAAGTATGTACCATATATTTAGAATAGCACAACTTTAGAGCAATGGGGAGAGATAGAAACTGGTAATGGCAGGGGGGCCAGATGGTTCGCCTGCATGGGGGCTTGAATTTACTGGGCGCTGTATCGGTATATTATGGGATATTAAATCACTAATTATATGTAAATCACTAAATTGCTTCTCTGCAGTTTTCTGTTTGCAGGACTCGTATAAGTCATTGCCCCCCTTTCATTTCATTCCACAGATTCCCCTAAGAATGTTACTGTCACCGTCATTGGGAAGGAGGAAGTGATGGAAGGAAGTGATGTGAGATTGCAATGTAACAGCTTCTCCAAGCCTGGTGTAGATGAGTATGAATGGTACAAAGGGAAAACCAAATTACCAGACAGTGAATGGGAGGTGACAGTGAGGAACGTGACCAGGGACACGGAGCCCTATTCCTGTGCTGCAAGTAATCGCGAGGGGAGAGGAGAATCCGCCCCGACAGAGATACCTGTACTGTGTATGTATACAGCCAGGGGCACAAGAACACAATGTGTATAATGTGCATTATTCTAAATTTTAAAATTATAATGTACATAATATGTATTGATTTTGTAAAGATACAACAAAAACATAAACGGTCCCAGAAATAAAACCTACAATAAACAGGAGGTGGATCCTTGGGAACATGGGGGTGGAGGGGACCTAGAGTCCAGAAAGAAAAAAAACAAGACAGTTGTCAGACAAGCAAAATGAAACAGATGTTCAGGTGTCCAGAGAACCAGCAGGAACCCATAGAAGAACACCAGACAGGAACCAGCATGTCTAGGAAAATCTCAGGTAAAGAAACAGTTGAGTATTAATATCCTGCCTCAGCCCGGGATTGCCCCAGGTCCGTAACCATAAAGGTTCCATACAAAACCCTTCTGAGGCTGGTAAGAAACAGAACCTGTTAAAGGGCCATAAACACATAACTGACAGTAATACTGAACAGCCCCAGAGTAAAAGGAATGAAGTGAACCCAATTCCGGGCAGATCATGACAAACAGGTTAAGGAATATTGTAACAAACAGCTAAGTGCTGATATATGTTCCTAGACCAGATCCCTAAACTAATTCGAATCTATAACCAGATGCCAAAAAGATCAGACTAGCATCAGGACAGCTTTAAAGATCAGGGGCTCAAGCTGAAAAGCAGATATTTTACTCCCCAACCACCACATCAAGCAAAATAAATAAGATGTATGACTTATAACAGGCTTAGATACAAGACTTAAAGGGGTTATCCAGGGTGTAATGCTTTCTTAGAACACTATAAACAGCATGTATATGGAAAATTAAAGATATTCCCCCATCTTCATGTGTTTCTTTAATTTTGTCTCCTTATTCATTTACAGATGTAGCAGAAGTAAACAGAACAGATATTGCACTGTGATATCACGGCACAGAATGTTATCTCACCTTTTTCAATGCTTTTCAATGGCCTTTGTTTACAGATAAGAGCAGATAACACGAAAAGCTGTGATATCACGGTCAAGCTGTTCTCTGCTATATCTGTATCATTAGATCCACTTTTTGCAGTGAAACTTCCTATAACAGTTCTCCAGCATCTCTTTCCTACAACTCCCAGACTGCATTGCCATCTAGAACTTCCCTCCACAGTTATCCCTGCTAGACATTGTGCTGACATAAGTGTGTAATCTCCCCCAACTCTGTACGTGCTGTCATGATAATGATGATAGTTAGGACTCGTAAGTCACTGTGTAATCTTTACAGAGCTGCAGTCATCATTTCTATGGCAGCATTACACAACCCCTCAGCTCTGAACTTCTGTTCTCTGCTCCCATTACTAAGTTCTGCCAGCAGGATTCAAAGATAAGCAAAAATTTCCCCCTCCCCTGTAACTACTCTAATGTAATTACTTCTGTTCAAAATACACGTTGGAAAGAGAGAATGCAGTCAGATCAGTCTCTGCTCAGGTCACACCCAACACATGAGAGTGTTCCTAAGCTGAGCCTGGCTTCAAAGCCTACCCACTGAGTGATGACAAACCGTTCACTGAGGTCATGTAATTAATGAACGTCTGGTGGTTTGCATGAGGTAGGGGGAAGGGGAAGACAAGACTATTTGCTTGGTTCTGCACAGAAAATTACAAAGTTTAATATAATACATTACTGAGCCCTGAGCCTAATAACAAATAAAATGATAACCCAGGAGAACCTCTTTAAGCAGTACATAATCCTCAGGTATGATGTATGATGAAAATCAGTGCAGTGACTCATACAAATAATTTATTCTTCATGAGCTCTTATCTATGCATGTTAGCATACCCCTAAATAACACCATCATACAATTACCAAGTCATGCCACTAAACAAAGAGCAACTGTCATCACCTTACATATTACCATCATACTCTTACCATTCAATCTCTACTATACCAACAGCAGCATTATCAAAGATAACATTATATAAGTGCTAAGTGATATCACTAAACATACTGCATATTGCTACCACATAGTTACTGAACATTACTACCACATAATACTACTATTACTAAATCTATTGCTTCCTTTGCTTTTGTGCCTGTTTTTATTGTAATGAAAGAAACATTATTGTTTTGTGCAGTAATAGTGTTCCATACAAAAAATAGTGGCTCTTATTGTATCACATAGAAATATTAACTGGCTATGTGCTGCCTGTACTCCCCATACAGTAAGATACACTTTTAGTGCCCCCACAAAACGTCAGGACTGTGCTACTGGCCCTTTAAGGAATTTTTTTGCAGCCTCAGCCAGGGTACGGCTTGGTGCTTGAAGGATTAAAAACTTGAGCCAATCCCTGGCTGTGGCTGGGTATATAAACCTCTTCCTGTCAGCTTGGCGCTGCTGGTGATTGCTTCTTGTGTCCTAGCTGTTTGTTTTGCTCTGCTGTTTTGCTTTGCTGGTTCTCTGGATTTTGGCTTATCTTCCTGGTTACTCTGTTGTCTTGTCCTTCAGTACTGCGCATACTCCTGCTTTGATCTCATCCCGTCTGACTATTCTTTATTTGTTGTCTGTTTGCATCTGTTTCCCATTTGTCTGCCGTTTATCGTTACTTTGTTTGCAACCCATTTACTAGGGTGTATTTTAGGCTGGTGATTCTGTAAGGGATGCCCTAATCTTGCCCTGACTTGTCATGCCTAGGAAGAGCACCTGCCCCGAGAAGGGTGACCCTGCACTCGAACCTCCTCCTAAAATATACGCAAGTAAATGGGTGATAAACAAACAGAAGATAAACGGAAGGCAAACGGGAAACAGACACAAACAGACAACAAATAGAGGATACTCCGCTGGGCCGCCGTCAAAACGGAGAATGCACAGTACCAAACGATAAGACGAGAGAGTAAAGAGGAAGACAAGCCAAAATCCAGAGAACCAGTAAAACAAAACAGCAGAGCAAAACAGACAGCTAGGACACAAGAAGCAATCACCAGTAGGGCCAAGCCAACAGGAAGATCTTTTTTTCTCCAAAATATTTTTTATTAAGTTTTTAAAGAAAAATTTTTTAACAAACATTTATAACATTGGACAGAAGGGAAGGGTAGACATGGGAGGGGACAGGGGTAGTGGAGGAGGGAGAGGAGGATGAGGTAGGGATAACAAGAAACTTAATGAAATGTGTCAGCAGGTAACTTCGAGAACCTACAATGTCGAAACTTGTCGTCCACTCAGGTCAAACAGGAAGAGGTTTAAATACCCCTGTCCCAGCCAGGGATTGGCTCAAGTGCTTAACCCTTCAAGGACCAAGCCACACCCTGGCTGAGGCTGCAACAAAATCCTTAAAGGGCCAGTAGTACAGTCCTGACACAAAATGTGTCCTCTTTTACACAAAAAATATAACAGTGCTCCCTTGTGCCCTTCTCAGTATTATTTCCTCTTGTGCCTCCATTCAATAACAGTGCACAGGACTGGGACAAGGTATTCTTGTGCCATAGACAATTAAGGCATTTTGTGGTCCCTCCTTCCCCAATGGAAAATATAGCATATTTCAGAATATTTCCTGTAGAGAAGAGGAAATTCTTCAAGATCCTGCACAGAACACTCAGAGGCAGATGTGCGGCAATTTACAGCCTGACTCTTCTTCCTGATACCTACAGACAAGAGAAGAGTAGGCAGAGGCAGAGGGTGACACATATTTGCCAACCCTCCTGTTTTTTCTGTGAGTCTCCTGAAACTAGAACACAATGAGGCGAGGCAAGAATAAAGTCTCCCCGAAATGGATGTTTTTAGCAGATTTGGGGTGTGGGGGAGGCTGTGTTCATATGTTCAAAATTTTGTCAGGATTTAGGCACAGACTTTAAAAACTACAGCAGGATAATTATCACTGTGGATTCCTCAAGGTTAGTTGAAACAACTGTGGGACTAATTCTAGTGCTGCTCCACCACCCAATCTGCTATGGAAAGTGTTGGATTTCTACCATAGATTTTCTGTAATATCCACATTGGATTTCCCAATATCAGACCTTTTCCTTGTGGACAAACCCTTTCCAGCTGGAACAAACCCTTTCATGGGATTCAGTTGCTTTCCTTCCTCTTCCAGGATTATATTTTCATCCCTTCTGTTTTCTGTCTCTACAGATGAAGGCTCTTCTGCTACAGGATCTGAGTGTAACGCTTTCCTTCTAGCAACAATTGGGGCAGTCTGCCCGCTGCTGCTCGCTGCACTGATCGCCGCCATTTATTGGAGGTAGGATATTAATATTTCTGGGCTGTTTCTAAATGATTGTAAAGACTTTTTCAGTAACAGAGTCCGATTTATATGAGATCATCTGATGAATTCCAGAGTTAGAAGGGTTTTTTTTCCATTTGAAGACAAATGACCCTTAATTGGTTGTTTCACCAAAAAGATCAGCTTTCATCCTGTAGAGAACAGTAAATGAAAACGTTTTCCAAATACATTGCTTCGTTTATTTTTCTTTCTTGAGGAGATAAAGGTGATGTTATCAGTTCTGAATGCACTCGGGTTTCTATAGGTTACTGACCTGCTCTCCCCTGCTGTTTGTCTTATCTGATAGCATGGATGACATCATCCCATAGGTCTGCATACAGAGCTTGAGTGTTATCTGATCTAACAAACAAATGAGACTAAATACTTTTGTTTACTTTAGCTCTGGAGCGTCTCTGGACTTTAGATAAACATCTCCTACTCTTCTGTCAGAGAAATTAGAAGAGCTTTGAATACTGAGCTGATATGCTAATCACCTCCAGCCTGTCCAGGAAGAGACAAGATGCATGAATTAAAGCTGCTCTGTGAGACAGTGAGAGAACCCCTTTAAAAGCATTGTCCAGGTTACAAAAGAAAAAAAGCCACTACTCTAATCTCCAATGTTCCAGCACTGATGCTGCCGGCAGTCTAACGTGGTCTCTGTTTAAACCTGGCTACCGTGAATGACCGTTGTGGCCGATCAGTGACTTCAATGGTCTTGTACCATTTCTTGGACATCACCCCTTGAAACTTAACAGTTCACAAGCTATTTACACAGCTCAGGGCTCGCTACTGTGCATCAAGGTGGATGGAAACTACCAAGACGGGTTCACAACAGATGAGAGACTCAAATCTTGTTTTATGATTTCCCGCATTGATACATTGTAACAAACTGCAGCTGTAGGTAACAATGTAATAGAAAAAAGCAAAAGTGTACCAGCTCACCCAAAAAATGCCAGTCGCCGGGTTGTCCGTGCACGTATTCCGCCTGGAGTCCACGCTGTAATGCTGGGCTTGAGAAGAAAAGATGAATACAGCACCAAGGGACAAGCGACCCGGCCAAATTAAAATCTTGAAGGCTTTATTGTGCAAAAATTAAAATATACACGTAGCATCCCCCCGGCTAGATATCCGGATGCGGTTAACGCGTTTCGGGTGTACTACCACCCTTACTCATAACAAACACATACATGTAAAAAACATTATTTATATAGAATTGGTAATACAAAGTTTAACCAACTCACATGTGTAAAGATCCGGTTGCTGGAGACGCCAAACCCATGCTGACAGGACTTCCGATCACCTGGAATGGTTGCGGAAGTGCGTCAGGGACATGCGCACTGAAGATTACGTGCGCAGTATGGGCAATGAAAATGATGTCACTCCAGTAGAGACAAACAAAACCGATCAGTACATATGTTGAACAACGCATCGGATAAAGTAAGCAACAACCACATTGAACTGAGTATACAAATAAATATATTAATCAGTAATGAAACATAATTTCCTTCTTATTATTGAGACCGGTTGGATACGTAGTATCCAAAGTGAGGATCCAGAATGCCTCACGATCATGCAAGAGATTAGCCATGCTTCCCCCGCGTAATGGTTTATGAATTCTATCGATGCCCATAATTTTAAGATCCGAAAACTTGTTATTATGGACATCCCTAAAATGTTGGGACAAACTGGAGCGATTACGTACTGCTGTACTAGTGGTGTCGGTTAAGTGTTCCAGAATTCTGGTTTTCAATCTACGGGAGGTACTACCTACGTAATGAAGATGGCAGGATGTACAAGTAGCCAAATAGATTACGTAGCGAGAATTACAATTAATGTAATGTTTTATCCGAAATGTTTTAGACTCGCTACTATTTTTGAATTCCTTAGTCACCGAGACATGTTGGCAGGTTCTGCATGGATGGGAGCCACATCTGAAGAATCCCTGTGTATTGAGCCATGTAGGCCTATTCACATTGGTCCTTACGTAATTAGGGGATAAGAGACTACCCAGTGTTTTTGGTTTTCTATTGACTACTCTGCAACCCCCGGACAGGACCGATTGTAAAATCTGATCCTGGCTGAGGATAGGCAGATGTTCCAAGAAAATTCTTTTGATGTGTGAATATTGTCGAGTGGAATCTAACACTAAAGTGGGTTTTGATTGTTTTTGTGAATATAATTTGTTTGTAGTTATAAGATGTTTACGTTTTTTCTTTCCGACAATTGCATTGGCTCTATCTAAAGTCCATTGGGGATAGCCTCTAGTTTTTAACCTTCTGCAAATATTTTGTTGTTCTGTGGAATAATCGACATCCAAACTACAATTACGTCTTGCTCTATGCATTTCGCCTACCGGGATAGATATCCGAGTGTTCCTAGAATGAAAGCTCCGATAATGCAGGATTGTGTTACCTGCTGTAGGTTTGCGGAAACTTTTGGTTTTAACTGCCTGATTGTTAATACCTATTAAGGTGAGATCCAAAAAGTTTATTTCCTGTTTTTCAACATTACCCGAAAATCTAAGACCCAAAGGATTATTATTGAGATAATCCAAGAAGCTGTGTACGGCAGACACATCGCCCCTCCAAATAAACAGAAGGTCGTCGATGTATCTGCCGTACCAGAAAACATATTCCAAATATGGATTGGTATCGGAGTAGATATAGATGTGCTCCCACCATGCAACAACCAAGTTTGCTACTGAAGGGGAAAATTTAGCCCCCATGGAGACTCCCCTTAGTTGAAGATAAAAGTAGTCATTGAAACAGAAAAAATTGTGTGTTAAGAGAAATTGGACCACTGTAATTATGAAGTTGGAAAGATCTTCTGAATAATTGCTCTTATTTTCAAAATGGAAGTGTAAAGCTGCAGTGACCACCGGGTGTGGAATGCTGGTATATAATGATTCGGCATCACTGCCGAACCAGCACATATCCTCCTCCCATATGATTTTATCCATGTTACTCAACACACTCCTAGTATCCTGTAGGTAACCTGGAATAGTACATACCAATGGCTGGAGTAGGGAGTCCACCCACTGGCATAGTCTCTCCAGTGATGACCCTATCCCGGACACTATAGGTCGCATGGGAGGTGAGGTTTTGTTTTTATGGATTTTCGAGAGACCGTATAGGATAGGCATGATGGGTTCATCTACAGAGATATAGTCAACTTCTCTTTGAGATAATATCCCCATAACAAGCCCTTCCTGTAAGATATTATTTAATTGTGACTGAAATTGCATGGTCGGATCATTAGGCAATCTTAAATATGTAGAACGATCAGATAATAATTTTGTCATTGAATTTACATAGTCCCCCTTGTCCATAACAACAACCGTGCCGCCTTTGTCAGCCATTTTGATGACCAAGTTGTTATTATGTAAAAAAGAGGTCTAAGGCGGCACGTTGTTGAGCTGAAAGATTCAGAAATTTATGTTCAAGGGGGACTCTCTCAGATAAATTGCGGAGCTCTCTCTCCATAATGCATTGAAATTGGTCCATGAACGAGACCCTAGCATGTACTGGATAAAAGTCCCTATTAGATGTTGTAAAAGATTGGGCTTTACAAATAGTATCGGTGGAATCTTGTGAGGCACTTGTTAATGTTCGTAAAGAAAGTAACGCCATCTGTTCCTTGAAAAGTAATTCATTGAACTCATTACAGAGTGCCTGATCATTCGTTTTTGGTGCCTCAGATCCATCTGGCTCATCCGTATACTCCCAGAAATGACGCTTCAGAGTAAGATTTCTCATAAACTTGTTGATGTCTTTGAGAGTTGAAAATAGGCAAAAGTTCTTTTCAATGCCATAACTAAGTCCTAGTTTCAATAATTTCTCTTGGTTGGAATCTAAGATGGTTGTGGATAAATTCAAAACGTCTAGGTTTTCCGATTGAGTTGATCCATGAAAAGTTGGCGGGTCTTCATTCTTGCGTTTGTTCTTATGTTTTCGCCCTCCTCTTCTTTGTCGTTTTTTGGATGTTTGCCCTTTTTAGTTTTCTTGGGGCGTCGATAATAGGATGTATTGGGATCCGGTTCCATTGACTCTGAGGCATCCTCGGATGATTCCAAATCGCTCCAGTTTGTCCCAACATTTTAGGGATGTCCATAATAACAAGTTTTCGGATCTTAAAATTATGGGCATCGATAGAATTCATAAACCATTACGCGGGGGAAGCATGGCTAATCTCTTGCATGATCGTGAGGCATTCTGGATCCTCACTTTGGATACTACGTATCCAACCGGTCTCAATAATAAGAAGGAAATTATGTTTCATTACTGATTAATATATTTATTTGTATACTCAGTTCAATGTGGTTGTTGCTTACTTTATCCGATGCGTTGTTCAACATATGTACTGATCGGTTTTGTTTGTCTCTACTGGAGTGACATCATTTTCATTGCCCATACTGCGCACGTAATCTTCAGTGCGCATGTCCCTGACGCACTTCCGCAACCATTCCAGGTGATCGGAAGTCCTGTCAGCATGGGTTTGGCGTCTCCAGCAACCGGATCTTTACACATGTGAGTTGGTTAAACTTTGTATTACCAATTCTATATAAATAATGTTTTTACATGTATGTGTTTGTTATGAGTAAGGGTGGTAGTACACCCGAAACGCGTTAACCGCATCCGGATATCGAGCCGGGGGGATGCTACGTGTATATTTTAATTTTTGCACAATAAAGCCTTCAAGATTTTAATTTGGCCGGGTCGCTTGTCCCTTGGTGCTGTATTCATCTTTTCTTCTCAAGCCCAGGTAACAATGTAACCAGGGAAATGTATCAGTTTGTTTTGTCTGTAATAATTCTGTAATATTTCCGCATCCTGACTCTACATTGATACATCCCAGAGCAGACAACACCAGAGATTCTTCTCAATTCCTTCCTTGGTTTTTTTGTTTATTTAGAATTAGAATTGATCGGCTGCAATAATTGTAATGTACTTTTCTTTTTCTTTATAGAAAAATGTACCAAAAAGCGAGAAGCCGGGCGGTAAGTGAACCTAAACCATTTATAGATTGCAAAATAAATTCTATCGTAATGAATTTGTAAAGAGATTAAGAACTTGATGAGCAGGGTGGGAGCAGGGGGTGCAGGGATCCTGAGCTAACAATACTATTCTAATGAGAGCTGCTCCCTCTGACATGAGGGCTACATATAGGGAATGTTCATACATCGTTTTTGCCGGCTGTTTTTCGGGGAGTAATTGATCTGCAATATGCCCTAGGTACAAATACTGTAATTCACAGCTGTCATTGAGAGCTATGATTACCTGGCGTTTTTCCCGATGCGTACTGTGCGCCGGGAGAAAGAAGTGACATGTTCCTTCTTCCCGCCAAGAAAAACTAAAGTGAATGGGGGAATGCACACAGCACGATAGAAGGTGGCCAGCGCGTTCTTCTAAAAATTTAAAAATGTTACACATAACTGGTGTCGCCGCATTTGTAAAAGTCTAATCTATTAAAATATATCATAATGTATCCCGTACGCCGAACACTGTAAAAGGAAAAATTCCAAACACCAAAATGATGTGATTTTTGGTCATTTCATATCCCCCAAAAAATTTAAATAAAAAGTGATCAAAAAGTCACATCTTTCCCAAAATGGAACCAATAAAAACTACCCTTCAGCCCACACTTTTCACTTCAAAATTCTTTCCCTATTTTTCTCCTAAACAACAACAGAAAACTCCTCTTGCAGGATACTAGGGGGGAGTACATGGACCCTAAATAATTAATATATATACCCCGGATATACCAAAAAAAATTGCAACATCAAAACCACAAACCAATAGCATAAAACCTAGGGACCACAAAGCAGATAAAACTTATCTTTTAATAAATACAAATAAAATGTAAAGACAAAAAACCTAATCTATCTAAACCAATACAAAACAAAATCCTACATCTATGGCCACCTATCAAATAATGGGAAAATCGCCCCAATAAGGGCGTTCCCACCCCGTACCTAAACTACCAACGCCCTATACTATCACTGTACAAAACATAAACAGGACAAAAACAAAGATGTATACATTCAGTTATCCCAAATGAATCTGGATGAATTCATAAATCCGACGCGTTTCCCCCCATAATAATTGAGGTTCATCAGGGAAAACAGGAATATGTATACAACACACTAATAACTAGTTTAGATAAACTTACTGCCCTTATTAGAAATGCAAGGATGAGTGCTGATAGTCCGGTAGATCCCAGAGATAACTTATAACGGAGCCACCACACCAAGGCAGTCCCACAGATGATGTACGTCATCTGTGGACTGCCGTGGTGTGTGGCTCCGTTATAAGTTATCTCTGGGATCCACCGGACTATCAGCACTCATCCTTGCATTTCTAATAAGGGCAGTAAGCCTATGATTCTCCTCTAAAACCGAGCTGAGTCTTATGTTCCGGTGACTTTTGTGAGATGCTGTATTATAGGGTTACGCTATTGATATTTAATGTAAATCTTGACATATAATCCATGGTCTGAGAAGAAGAGTTTAATCTCTTCCATGAAATGATTTTTTAGCTTATATGTATTTTATATTTCTTGTATCTATTGTTCTCTGCAGGCGGCGGAGGCTCCAGACGCCACATACACTGATCTGGTGAAAGAAGATATTGCAGCTGAATATGAAGAGTTGAAGGTAAGAATAATTACAACATATTTTTCAGGTCTTTAAGTGGACTCTAGTTAAATCTGAGTGATACAGGCTGAGATTGGAGGCGGCGCATTTTGAGTCCTAAGAAGTCACAGCTCTGCTTTTCTATTGTCCAAGCTCAAGTCGATACAGTGAATAATAAGGAAATACATTTATGGTGCAGCTCAGACTCTTGATGGAGACTTAAACTGGTTTTTCTATGAAGGCATTTCATGCCTGGCTTGTTTTGCTTCAGCTTTAAGTGTGTTCAAAAGGGGGTGTGTATAATTAGTTTAAATTGCATATCATGTGACTCAGCAGGATAGACATCACCATGGCTTTTCCCACAGTGTGCTCACGCTAGTCAAACAAAGTTGTGTTTATCTAAAGAGCTGTAAATACAATGGGCGACATGTCCCAACACACCAACGTTGGTTATTTGGCGTATGTGTCTCCCGATTTTGTAGTGTACTCCAAGTGTACAGTGGTTGTCGGCGCATTGTACGCCATCTTTTGTGTGGCTGTATGCGCCTTTTTTAGCCGTATGTGTGCGCCACATTCATATGGGGCTTACACTGTCGGCTGTTTTCTACATGTGATTTTTGGCGTATCGTGGCATTGTGACGTGCATGAGTGTGCGCCTTGTTTGCTGGCTGGTGGCATCAGATTTGCATTGTCCGAACTTTCGTCATTTGTGGACGACAAAAATTCAGCGCATTAATGTGTGCGAAAATGTGAGCGCATAACCTGGCGCTTTGCAAATGCGCCCCCTTTTTATTTATTGCTCTGGGGCTCATTGCAGAACGTCGTCCTGTACTTATTTCTTGCTGCTGGTTGAAGTTGTAGATCGTGCGCCTACTGTGTGCGCTCTGATATTGAATGTTGCTCCCAACTCTGCTCAAATGGGTCTAATTTACAAATGCACCCCAAAAGCAAATACGAATGCCAGAAAGGGCGCATAAGCATGCGCCCCAATCCATACATGCGCCGCGAAGACAACATGCTCTCCAAAACAAACCTACGCGCCATTAACAAATGCGTAGAACCAACGAATGTGCCTAATTTTGAAGTATACAAGCCGGAGCGCCTAAACAGGTGCCACAAACAACACACTCGGCGAAAAAGGCGCAACGCCTAAAACATTCCAAAAGACGCAAATACAACCACTTTACAAAACAAGCGCAGAAAAAATTAGGAAATACATTTGGAGTGTACAATACTTTATGCCGCATTCAAACTGGCGTACGGACGCCACTTTTGGGACATGTCGCCAAATATAGCTGAATGGTTAGCACTTCTGCCTTTCGACATAAAAAATTCCCTGCAAGAACCAAACATGGAATTTTTTTGCTTATACCTGAAAAAGATTTTTTTTCTTCTTCTATTTGACTAATAACTAAGGAGTACAGAGGACAGGAGTAGAGTGACAGCACCTGGGGCTGAACACTCAGCAATGAGTGTGTGGTTACTAGGCAGAAAATAGAGCGACAATAGCTTCCTGAGAGGATCATTGGGCTCATCTATTATTCTAATGTATTTTCATATGTGATTGAATTACGCATTGATCCATTGTATCTCCCTACCTCCTTTCACTTTTCAGCCTATAAAGTCCACAAACAACGCTGTCACCAGAGGAGGTGGAGGTGCAGCTCCCAATAGATGAAGGCTCATAAGTGGAACCAACAGAAGATCCATCCAACCATTGACTTCAGCAGTAGAAGAAATTATTGTATTGTTTGTGTTAAGTATTTTTAGTCCAGAGAAACTCTCTTAAACCATAGAGTCTGTAAACAGGGAGCAAGCCTCCTCCACAAGCTCCAACTCCATTCACTGCAAATGTGAACATGGGTTTAAGCGGCACTTGGACATTGAGGTCAGGGACAGATTTATTCATTGGTGTCACAGTTCCTGTCTTGGACCGCGGATGTGCCTGTGTCTCTTCTATGCCCCTGGCCCTGCACCTGTTTGCTGCTGTCTCGCTCCATGCCATGGTCCTCTTGGGCATAGCCATGTCTCTGCTGTGTCCTCCGTCCCCTGCTTCTGCTGCTGTGGTCCTATCTTCATGCAGGCCCCGATCCCTGCTGTGTCTCATGTGTTTGTGTACTCACCTGGCCGCATTCCTGTCTGGGTCTGCATATACCCGTTGGTCTGGATTTAAAGGGACAGTGTACCAATTACCTGTCCAATGAGTTATGACCTTCTGGTGTGTAAGGAATTTCCTGCCTCTGTTCCTGGTCAGTTCATATATGTCCACCTGAGCTCCTGACTTCTGCAGATTATTGCTGTTCCAGTTCCTTAGTTAACCCCTGAGTTACCTGAATATGCACTCCTGCTGTTCCTGCTATTTCACCCGTCTATTATCGGCTGTGTGCATTACTTCCTGTTGTTTCATGTCATTGTACCTGCCAGTTACCCTCCTGGGACTCTGTTACCTGTCCCCTCCGGGACCCGTCACCTCTGTCAGCACCCGGTGTCCTTGTCCTGCACTTCAGCTGCTACCGTGAGTAGCTTACCATCTACCATCTACTCACGGTGACCCAAAGGATCCAGATTACCCAGCGTCGTATGCTGCCAGTCCTAACTGACCTGAAGATAAGAGACAATTGGTACAATAGGTGCAGTGCATGACCATAAGCTGCACTACTATGGGTAGAAAATAGCATCCCCAAACATGCTTTCCCCTCACCTTCTGTCTCATTAGTCTGTAAGCCTTCACAGGCAGGGTCCTCTCTCCTTCTGTACCACTTGTTTGTCATTTATCGTCACAATTGTACCTGTTTGACCTATGTTATGTATGTAACCTCTCCAAAATGTACAGCGCCCTGCAACTAATAGCACTCTAAAATGATAAAAATAATAACTATACTACTACTACTACTACTACTACTACTACTAATAATAATAATAATAATAATAATAAAAATAATAATACAGGAATGGATGTATGGGAAGCAGAGGGCGCTGGATATTATGAGGAGTCTGTCACAATATCCAATTTTGTTTTTTAAGTGTAGGCAAACATTTTCAACACATTACATCAGGGACAGCTTTCTTGATGGAAACTCATGTAATATATATTCAATAAGAGTCACAACAATTAGTCACTATTTATGGGTAAATCTAACCTACCAATAGTGACTACTAACTGATCTACTCTGCTATTCTGTCTCAGTATTGACACTGAAGCTCTGTTTTCTTAGACAGACTGCTGTGTATCTGCACAAGCCCACCACAAGCTGGACATCACTTCCTCATCAATGGTTTGGAATCAATGACATTTTCACATAAATGAGTATTTCACCAACATTAGGACAGGAGTCAATTGCTTTGAAACAACTTGAATTTTTTTTGCCTCCACAAACTAAATACACCATGGGGAATTTTAATGATTTCCCTGATTTTGTAGAATATTAGTATCACTTGTATTCCCAGATACTTCGATATCTCTCTCCAGAGACGTAAGGCAACATTTATGAAAACTGTCTAGGTATTAAACTCACTATGTTGCCCATAGCAACCAATCACAGCGCCCCTCACATTTTTCCAGAGCACTATACGAAATTAAAGGGACGCTCTGATTGGTTTCTATGGGAAACAAAGTGAGATTTAGACCTAGACAGTTTTCATACATGAGGCCCTTAGTGTCACTTGTTTTTCCAGATTCTTTGATATTATTCACTCTCCAGATAGCTGAGTTTATTGCCTGACATCTAGGGCCACATGTATGAAAACTGTCTAGGTATTAAACTCACTTTTTTGCCCATAGCGACCAATCAGAGCCCATAGTGACCAATCAGAGCCCATAGCAACCAATCAGAGCTCATAGCAACCAATCAGAGCCCATAGCAACCAATCAGAGCTCATAGTAACCAATCAGAGCTCATAGCAACCAATCAGAGCCTTTAGTGACCAATCATAGCCCACAGCAACCAATCAGAGCCCATAGCAACCAATCAGAGCCCATAGCAACCAATCAGAGCCCATAGCAACCAGAGCGCCAATCTCATTTTTCCTGAGCGCTATATGAAATGAAAGGGGCACTCTGATTGGTTGCTATGGGCTCTGATTGGTTGCTATGGGCTCTGATTGTTTTCTATGGGCAACAAAGTGAATTTTAGACCTAGACAGTTTTCATACATGTGGCCCCTGGTTTCCTAGACATATATAAGAAGAGTAGAAGAGTATGTCATGCTCCTCTGCTGCTTATGTATTGGGCTCCATACAAGCAGCGCCTGACTATGATCCATGGACTCACTAAAGAAAAAAATATGTAACTTTTATACCAAATTAAATGCTGTAAAATCAGACTCCCCCAAAATGGCAGAAGTGCGTTTTTTTTTTTATCCAGTTCACAAATTATTTTTTGTCTCTTTAATACATAATAATATAAATGTAACTAAACCATTAAAATGATTGTCCAGCAAAAACCGAGCCCTACATGGCTATATCGACAGAAAAATATACCACTAAAAAGTTACCACTCATAAAAGGCAAGAAGGAAAACAAAAACATTAACATTTCCAAGAGATTTAATCTATGGCTACAAATCAGTAACTTAAGTTTGATTATTGAGTGGATTTGGCATTTAGAATCTGCAAACATCCAATTGTAAATCATCCCAATAGACAACAATAGAAAACCTGAGCTGTAGTTTACATGGCCCGGATTTCAAAAGCGCCGGTTCTATAATCCAATGTATATCGCTTGATAATGGTGGATTATAGAACTGGTCAATTGAATGGGGTCCCCAAAATCTGAAAACCGCAGGAAAAAAATGCCAAGAGTAAAATAGTGATCGGATTCTAATTAGAATCCAACAAGTATTTTATAAATGGGGTCTTATGTATAAATATATCTACTCACTTATAACTAGTTAAAGGGGTCGTCTCACTACAGGGATTACTTTTTATATTAAAGATCTTGCAAAAACAAGTCACTTTGCAATATGTGTCCATTAACAGTGTCCTACCTATTCCTAGATATCCCCTCTTGTATGGGCTGCATCAGCTCCTCAGGTCGCTATAGCTACAGACCTGTTCAATCTCTCCTGATAGGCTGCCAGCACTGGTTGCTATAGCTACAGACCTGTTCAGTCTCTCCTGATAGGCTGCCAGCACTGGTCGCTATAGCTACCCTGTTTCCCCGAAAATAAGACACCCCCCGAAAATAAGACCGGGTGCATTTTTAGTTATTAATTCAGAGTTTGGCTGCTTAGGCTGATGTTTGTGATGAAATCGCTACAGTATCGTGATACATGTTGATGTGTTGTTGAACAATATATGTGAATTATTATTCATAGAAAAAAAAAAATTCCCTAAAAATAAGACCTAGCACGTCTTTAGGATCATAAATTAATATAAGACACTGTCTTATTTTCGGGAAAACAGGGTACAGACCTGTTCAATCCCTCATGATAGACTGCCAGCACTGGTCGCTATAGCTACAGACCTATTCTATCTCTCCTGATTGGCTGCCAGCACTGGTCGCTATAGCTACAGACCTGTTCGATTTCTCCTGATAGGCTGCCAGCACTGGTTGCTATAGCTACAGACCTGTTCAATCTCTCCTGATAGGCTGCCAGCCCTGGTCGCTATAGCTACAGACCTGTTCAATCCCTCATGATAGGCTGCCAGCACTGGTTGCTATAGCTACAGACCTATTCGCTCTCTCATGATAGGCTGCCAACACTGGTTGCTATAGCTACAGACCTGGCTTCTACTGCAGCCTAGTAGAAGCCAGTAAACGTGCCCCTGAATTAAAAATGAAACCAAGAAAACAGGACTGAGGTGAGATGAATCAATGTAGTGAGACAACCCCTTTAAATGTTACAATTTACTTTATCTACAGATCCATGTGACCAAAGTCTGGGAGGAGAAATCTTAAAGGGGATTTATCGTTTGAGCTGCTCGTGCTGTTCTGCTCATTTTCTCAGATTGAGTTTGAAATCCAGGGGCGTGTTCTTCCTCTCAGCAGGCGTGTCTCCCCTCCCACGAGGCGTGTCTCTCCTCACTGAAGAACTGTGACATCATCATTTTGTATGAAGCAGGGGATGCAGAGGGTTGTCTGGATATAACAGCTCTGTAGCCTCCTGCATGCTTATGTCTGCAGCCTTGAGGCTCCACAAGCTGCAGCAAGCACCTATTATATCTTAGTTTACACACTGAAAGCCAGCAGCTTTAACTTCTGTTCTAGTGGTATTCAACCAAATTGTACTGACAACAGGCAGAGACCTTTACTCAACTACAAGGACAAATGTCAGCTTCAAGTAAAGATCTCTGCTTGCTGTCAGTGATATGAGTGAAGCTTTCAGAGAAGAACCTGCTTACCCTGTAACTGACTTGGCTGATGGTGTAGCGGTAGAGTGTTGGTTTTACAACAAAGGGGTTTGGAGTTCTAGTCCCCTCACGGGGTTTATTTTTTTCTCCCCCCCCTAAATTCTACACATATGTAGAGAGACCTAAAATATATATGTCAATCTCTATAATGATATATATACACATACATAGCTCCCCTATATCATGTCTCATCCCTGAGAGCATATGCATTGTATCACATATGTTGGAAGTGCTTGGTGTGACTGTGACAATGGGACACTATATAGGGGAGCTTTGTGTGTGTATATATATAAAATTATAGATGTCTACACATATATTTTCATATATTTACATATGTGTACAATTTATAAAAGGAAAAAAAAAACAAAACACAACGATGGGGACTTGAAATCCCAACCTCTGTCTTTCCAAGCCGATCACCTATGTATTGTACTACACAAGTAGCTCATACAGACAGTGTTGAATCCTTATGTTATACAATACAGATGATGACGTCATAAGGAGGCGGGGCTTGCATTCGATCTGAGGAACAGAACGCCCTCTTTTCAAAGTTCAAACTGAACCTGTGAGGAGGTGAATCAACCTCTTGGCAAAAGCCCTTTAAACAGCCAGTAATTGCCCAGATCATCACCATAGAGCTGGGAGATTTATATAGAGACAGCAGACCTTGGTTTCACTATCAATTTTAACAGCTCAGAGGGGAGTAAACACAGAGTGTGCAGGCAGCCAATCACAGCGCAGGGGGGCGTGGCCATGACGTTTCCTGTCTAGGGGCATATCCCAACAGGCTGAATGAAATGTCAGCCAGCCAATCACAGTGCAGGAGGCGTGTCTAGGGGGCAGGAATAGACCCGGGGGTGTTTTTTGTCCCAGCAACAGCAGAAATAGAAGACAGATTTACAGCGAAGCTGATATCTGCTAAACCAAGTGACAGAGGTAATGCAACCCAATTACAAAAGTGCTTATTTTTACTGTCCCCATAATCTGAGACATGATCTTTGTAATGATAAAACCCCTTTAACCTTTTACATGTTGTCAACTGTAACCATTTTGGAATGTAGCAAATTGTATCTTTATTTGATTTTTGTTGAGTTTAAATAAAACAGTTTGATCAAAATAAATTTGGAGAATGTTGTGTATTTCCCCCCCACTGTATAACACTCTCTATCTCTGGGTAATGGGTAACATTACTGATGTGGCTGCCATATGCCAGGATTGAGCAGGGCACTAGATAGTATTATTGATTAGGAAACAGCTTTACATTATTGATCTGGGCAGTGGATTCCACTATTCGGCACTGACACCACTGATCAGGACACTACGTGAGATTTTATATCTGTTGTCTGTATAAATTACACTGTTAATCTGCAGATTGAATATCGCTGTTAACCAGAACACTGAATAACACGTTAGATCTTTGCACTGAAAAACACTGTGGGCGACATGCATGAAATGTGGCATTCACAGGCATAGGATGCGCCTGATATATGAACCTTCTCTACAGCGGGTCATAAATCAGGTGTTTTCTAGTGCTCGGGTGACATTTCTGAATCAGGTAAACCACTGTAAATGTTCACTACCTGTTCCAGCTGTAATGCACCCAGAAATGCCGTAGCACAGCTATAAATATGTAGCTTCACTATGGATCTAGTGCGCCGCCTCCTGCATGCGCCCTGAGGTTGTGCACATTACAAGGCACTGAGATTTAGAAATGTATGAATGGGGCTGTGTCTGATATCAGGCTGGAAAGACTCCAGATACCTGCCACAGCCCCATTCATACATGTCACCTGTGTCTCTTGGCAAAAAATATTAGTTTTATCAGGACACTAATTAAATACTATTTACTGTATGACCATAATCGTGAAGTTTAATTTTAAGAATATTTTGGTTATAAAAGATTGAGTTGATCTGGTAATTCCATTATAACAACAATATAGATCTTAAAGGAGTTTTCTCACCATGCAGTTTCACAGTCACAAACAGCTTTTCTTTTACTCTGGTCTTGTCAGGCTGTGGGTGGTTCTATAGCAGAGTCTGGCATATTTAGCTCCTCTATAACTGGCTGAGACGTTACATAGACAAAGTAAAAAGGGATCTAGTCTTCAGTCAACAATGTGATGTAATTGAAAACAATTGCTTATATGCAAACAACGCTAATCTTGTTATAGATAATGAGTTTGTTCCAAGTGAGCTCTCCCGAACATGGTGACATAATTTCCTGTTCTCTGCTCTAATCAGATAGCAGAGTTATGGTCAGATATATATATATAAATATATAAATTGTCCCTGCAAATAGTATGTGGAAAAATTATTTCAAGTGAAGCCCCCTCAAAAGACAAGAGGACATTCCCTTTGGCTGGAGAAAAAAGGATTCAATCTCCAGAGGAGAAGAGCGTTCTTCACTGTAAGAACTGTGAATCTGTGGAATAGCCGCCTGAGGAGCTGGTCACAGCAGGAACTGTAGAGAGTTTCAAGAAAGGCTTAGATACCTACCTGGAACTAAAGAATATGAATGTGTACGTAGCTATGTAAAATTCTGGATCCTGGCCGGTGGAGGCTCTGGGGTCAGAGATATGGTCTAAACTGGAGCAGATTGGTTCATACCTTGTGGGTCTCAAGGTAATTAACCAATGGTGAGGCTGACATAATGTCGTTGTCTCTCTCCCTTCACCCATTTCCCCCACCCTTGGTTGAACTTGATGGACGCGTGTCTTCTTTCAACCGTACTAACTATATAACTATGTAACTATGTAACCAGAGAATCCTGTATGCAGTCAGAGCACATCAAATCTCTCTTATCTCCTAAGTAAAGTAAAATCAAACGACCAATGTATTTGGACAAGTCTTTAATTATAATCAATTATCGGTCCCTACATGCTGAAAGCTAATCATGGTAGGGAGCAACTCCTTAAATACTGAACACCATTATCAGTCTGTTGTCTCTGTGACACTGTTGTTCTGGGCAAATTAAGATTAGGGCTCTGTCTAACAAGATGGAACCTGGCACTAAATCTTAGCACCACTTTGGACACTAAAGGACGGGATCTGGACAATGTTTGACCCTCTTGATTATAGAATCATTTGACACTTTGGACCTGGGCACTAAAAACTACTATTGGGCATTGGTTAACATTATTGATCATGGCACTATATGGTGCTATTAATTTTTCTGCTGGAGAACAAATTTTAATAATCTCGATCATGAAGTCTACTTATGACATAAGAACTCAATGACACTATTGATCTGAGAACCACATATTATTAATAACCTGTCACTATATGACTCTGGAACACTTTTAAGCTGAGACTGGATGACACTAATGATAAGGGCACCTATAAAATTGATTCTGACACAACACGACACTATGAGATCTTGCACTAAATACCAAAATGTACCTGGGCACTGAATGTTGGTATTCATCTTGGCACCGAATTACACTCTTCATCTGGTCACAGTTTGACCTTGTTGATCTAGAAACAGTTACAACACTATGTTCATGGAAAGTCTATGATACTATTCACTTGGTCACTGTGTGATACTGTTCATCTGGGCACAGGGCCGGCGTAAAGGCAGTAGAGAGGGTACTGCTGTACGGGGCCCGGAAAAAGCAGGGGGCCCGCTGCAAGCAAGGTTTATGGGGAAAAGGGGCCCAGATGCTTCAGCTGTATGGGACCCTGAAATTTCTGATGGCGACCCTGTCTGGGCATTTCAAGGGATGTTCTCCCCATGCTCTTTCACAGAGAAACAGCCAGCTCCAGGCTCCCACTTCCAGTTTAGTCTGTGGCGCGGTTCTACAGCTTCAGACTCCTGATTCCTGTTTTGGCTGTGAATGATTCTACAGCTTCAGTCTCCAACTTTCTGTACATGTTGTGGCTGGTTCTATGACTTGAGACACCCACTTCCTGTTTAGGCTGTGGGTGGTTCTACAGCTATAGGCTCCCACTTCCTGCTCAGGCTTTGGGTGGTTCTACAGCTCCAGGCTCCCACTTCCTGCTCAGGCTTTGGGTGGTTCTACAGCTTCAGGCTCCCACTTCCTGCTCAGGCTTTGTGTGGTACTACAGCTTCAGGATCCCCCTTCCTGTTCAGACTGTGAGTGGTTCAACAGCTTCAGGCTCCCACTTCCTGTTCAGGCTGTGGGAAGTACTACAGCTTCAGAATCACTTCCTGTTCAAACTATGGGTGGTTCTACAGCTGTTCCTAGCTGATCCGGTTAGTAATTAGTGGGTCTACATAGTAGGGCAAAAGGCTACAGAACTGTACAGTTTTTCAGTAGGTAACATACAGTTGAAACCAAAAAATTTACATATACTATATAAAAAGCCCCACCTGCAGGTTTTTCTCACTTTCTGACATGAAATCAGAATAAACCTTCCCTGTTATAGGTCAATTAGGAACCAAAATTCCTAGGGAGGTAGACAGGGCTGCCTCCAGTAATCAGGCAGGTATATATTATGCCTCCATTAATTAGGTAGCTGGAGAGCCCATACATTTAGCCCACATAGATAGCTAGGTAGCTCATAAAGGTAGCTAGGGAGTCCATAAAGGTAGCTAGGGAGCTCACAGGTAACTAGGGAGCCCATAAAGGTAGCTAGGCAGCCCATAAACAGAGCTAGAGAGCCTATATAGGTAGCTATGGAGCCCATATCGGCAATTTCGGAGTCCATTTAAGCAATTAGGGAGTCCATATAGGTAGCTATGCAGGCCATATAGGTAGCTAGGGAGCCCATATAGGTAGCTAGGCAGCCCATAAAGAAAGCTAGGGAGCCCATATAGGTAGCTATGGAGCCCATATAGGTAGCTAGTAGAGCCCTAAATCGGCTTTTATCTCTCTAGAGCCATATAGGTAGCTAGGGAGCCTGTATAGGTGGTTAGGGAGATCAAATAGGTAGTTAGGGAGCCCATATAGGGGGTTAGGGAGTCCATATAGGTGCTAGGAAGCCCATATAGGGGGCTAAGTAGGATATATAGGGGGCTAGAGAGGCCATATAGGGGGTTAGGAAGTCCATGCTAAAAAATAAAAAAAAACATCATCACTGTCAAATGTTATATTCCTTCCTCTTCCTCGCACCCGCTCCTGGACACAGCCTGTGGAGCAGGCGGCGCAATGACGTAATCACATGGCGCTGCCTGCGCCGCGGCTCCGGGTGCTGAATGGTCAGGATCAGAAGATCCTGGCCATTCTGCCTGAGCCTCCGCCTGCACTGCGAAGGCGGCGGACGTGATCTCTGCATTGCTGTGTCTATGTGACCCAGCAATGACTACGGCCCTGTAACTGAATCACCCCCGACCCACCCCCACCCACGCGGACGCTCCGACCCAGTGTGGGGGCCTGGACTCTGGCGGCCCTCCGGGCAAGTGCCTGGTTAATTACTTGGGCAGTCCGGGCCTGGTATGAACCTCTTGTGATTTGTGTATAAATCTGTGGTGCAGATGAATAGAATTGGATTCGCTCCTGCACATTCATGGTTTTGTTTGCATCTGTTCTTTAACCCCTTAGGCCGAACGCCTGAAAAGTAGTTAATGACCAGAACATTTTTTTAGTTTTTGAATCCTTGCATTTCAACAGTTGTAACTTTATTTTATTTTTTTTCATGAGTTGTATCGAGGACCTCGTTTTATTCAGACAACTTGTACTTTATGGGGGAATAGTTTAAGTTCACTTATAAATATTGTGGAATAAAAAATAAAAAAAATACATTTTTTTACACCATTCACATTTCACAATTAATAACTTGTCAGATTAATTCTACAGGTTATTACGGTTGTGTGGATACCTAATATGTGCAGGGTTTTTTGTGTGTAATGTATGCACAATTATTTTTTATTAATTTTTTATATTTTATTTTTTTTTTTTATTCATTTTTTTATACTTTTTATGTTTTTTACACTTTTCTATTCAGACTGCCAGCGGCAAGAAAAGCATAGATCATGTTCATTCTTCCGTCCGGTTTTTGGGCAGAATATGAACATGTCTATGGGAAGGGGAAGGGCTTTTCTCTGCCAATCGCGGAGAAAAACCGACCGGTATTTGCCCTGTGCCATGTAAACGGCCCCTTAAAGTTCTAAAATGCATGGGCGACATGCAGGGCCGCCATACAGGGGGTACAACCAGTACTCCCGTATGGGGCCCGGTTGGAATAAGGGACGGCCCGCGGCGAGGGGCCCCCTTATTCCTCATGGGAAGAGCGTGCGCCGGCGGCGCAGCCGCTGAAACCAGGCTCAGCCCTGGCCCACTGTGTGGGGCCCCGAGTTGCTGGGGGCCCGGGAGGCTGTGCGTCGCTCCAGGTTGCATGCGTTCTCAACAGAGCGCCAGAGACCGGCACGGGTAGTTTAGGACTAATGTCCCCGGCTCGCGGGCCTGGCAGTGTCTGCGGGCACAGCGCCTCTAGCGCTGCTACTCGTGGTCATCGCATGGATGGGCTGAACGCATTAGGACTTTCAGCCTGCCGGGCGCGGGCCCCTTCTGTGACGTATTTGGCGGCGGGGCGGTGTCGGCTCTTATCACCGCGCCGCCTATGCTAGGCACCGACCTGGTTGATGTCGCGGGAGCTCGGAGCGGACGGGAGTCGGAGGCGATGATTTCAGGTTAGTGGCTTGTTTGTTTTTTGTTTTTTTTATACTATATAAGGCGGGGCCTGGCTGCCTATATTAAAGGGGGCCCTGGCTACTATATTAAAGGGGGCCTGGTACCTTTATCTAAGGGGGCCCTATCGAGGATGCCTATATCTATAAGGGGGCCTGAGGTTGCCTATATCTAAGGGGGCCTGAGGTGCCTATATTATAAGGGGGCCCTGGCTACCTATAATCTAAAGGGGGCACCGAGGCTGCTTTATCTATCAGGGGGCCCTGAGGCTGTCCTATATCTAAAGGGGGCCCTGAGAACTGCCTATATTCTAAAGGGGGCCTGAGGCTGCCTATATCTAAAGGGGGCCCTGAGGGCTGCATATATCTAAAGGGGGCCATGAGGTTGTAATATATTAAGGGGTACTGACGCTGACTATATTAAAGGGGGCCCAGACGTATCTTAACTCTTAAAGGAGGGCCCTTGACGCTACCTATCCCTAAGGAGGAGCCTGACTCTACCCTAACCTCTAAATGGAGGGCCCTGACTTACTAACCTCTAAAGGAGGGCCTGAGCCTTCAAACTAAAAGGGGACTCCATGGTAGTTACCCACCAACTACTGGGTGGCCTACCAACTTATCTGGTGGGTGTTAGCTCTACCCTAAATTGGGCCTATGACTCTAATTACTGGTGCCTTGCAAATTTGCCTACCTACCTGGTAATATAATTGTTAGGGGTGCAGACAATAGTTGTAGCATATTCTTCAGGGTGGTTAGTCTTCCCAACTTTCAAAACCGATAGTGATACTATTGCCTCTAAGTTAACTGGCTTTGATACCTGCTCTCACCATGGGAAAGTTTGTACAGAGGTTGGGAATAGGTAAAGAAAATGCTTTGAAAACTTGAGGATTCTAAGATATTTCGTGTCGTATTTTCTGCAGGGATGAGTTGTGGCCGGGACAATGTCATCATGGTGTGTGGAGAGGATGGAGATGAGAAGGGTAACAGAACGTTCAACAGAAGAGAGATCGATATCAGATAAGATGTCTCGGTGTTGGTCCCTGATTTCTGGGGTTATTTTGATTCTATATTGGATCTGTTGCTGTATTTCTGTAATGTGATGGGACCTGAGCTGGTGTCTGGTCCTCTATGTGCGTCTCTATATGGCGGGGGGGTCGTAGGTTATACCTGAGCTTGGTATACTGACCACTATTTGGTCTCTATGTGGGTTGTGTTGTACAGTTATACCTGACCTCTATTGGTACTCTATATGGGCGTGTTTGTAGGTTATATCTGAGTGGTGTTGACTCTCTATGTGGTCTCATTTATGGCGGTGTTGTAGGTTATACTGTACTGGTGTTGTCCTCTATGTGGTCTCTATGTGGTGGTGTTGTAGGGTCTATTCCTGAGTGGTGTTGAGTGCCTCTATGTTGGTGGTGTTGTAGGTTATGTCAGTGCTGGTATAATGCCAGAGTACATGTGTCCCTAATTGACCCTGTGATAAGAGGTACACTTACTTTCTTGTTGGTGTTTATTTTAGAAGGTGGTGAGGTTCGTGACCAAGGGAAATATGGAGGGTATATTGTATGAGTGCTGGTGGGTGAAATGGCCAATTAGCCATGTGTCTATGATATGTGAGACAGACATATGTGTGACTCCATTGGTATTGTACTAAATAATACAGTTTTTTTTTGCATGTGTGATTATGTGGTAAAATGGGCGCATTATTATGTCGAAGAGGCCCGTTTTTTTGCTTGGGGGCGGGGAGAGATTGGAGTTGCTGGGGGCGGGGGTTTACGGTGGTATGGGGGCAGGTGCTTCAGCTGTATGGGGCCCTGAAATTTCTTTTGGCGGCCCTGGTGACATGTATGAAGGGGTCAGGTTTAATGTTCTGGCATTAAATGCGTCAAAAGTGATTAGTCCGCCTGATTTCCTGATGTATGGCACGTCAAATGAACATGTTTGCCGCGTTGTGCGCCTAGTCCAACACTTTGTAATGTGCCAAAGATGTGGGGGGGGACCATAGCCAAAACAATAACAGCAGCACACAAAAATAGAATACGTTGGAAAAAACTTTCTGCTTAAAAAACACGAAAGTTTTATGATGGTTCTTACGTTTCACCTCTTTTGCGCAAAAGTCTATTTTTTTTTTTTTACGCAAATTGCTTAAGCCACCTTCGATTCTAACGAAGTTGAAAGTGTTGATGTATGTGTTTTAGATTACAGCATCATCAGCGTGCACCAATTTAATGTTTTTTTGGAGGTGCTGAACCAAATATTGTTTTTGGATTGTATATGGGGGACCATAGCTGGCATAAGTCCAGGGCTGCACCACTAGGCTGAAAAACTGAAAAAACTCAACAGACTGGAACTGACAAAATTCTCAAATGCAGGGTCTTCTATACCCTATGGCTATGCCCTGGTTGATTAGGTTACTACCCTTGGTTCAGGCCACTTGGTACATCAATCGGTATAAAGGATAAGCATCATGACATCACTTCCTGCTGTGTCTTATCTGCTTATTGATATTATTTCATTTCCTATATATATCATTGGGCACTACGTAGTTATATAGCAAATAATGAATAATGGCTTCCATGATCAATACATTCAGGGGCCCAAATCAACATAAGAGTGTAGACTCCTGTACACTACACTAATCTAGTGTCAAATCAGTGTATAAAGAAGGGAATACAGAGAAGAGAGAGCTGACACCTCAGAGGAGTTCATATGGTCACTACATGAAGCTTAGTTTCGTGTGATGAATACTGTTTGCTACACTTCTAAACATTTCGAGGAAGTAACTTACATAATCCACTTCCCTTATGGCAATATACAGAGTGAGGTCTGGTGGTCTTGCGCCACTTGTCTTTATGAGAACCCGAGCAGTAAAGGAAACCGAAAAGTTATTAGTGATTATTCAATGTTCATTTTATGTTCTTGCTCTAATGAATAATTATACTGCAGCTGTCCTCCTCTTTCTTGTTTTGTAGTATTGTATTAATTTGACAGTTTTGGGGACAGAGGAGTTTTCATGGTACAGGACTTGCAGGGAAGGAAGAGGAGTGCTAGTGTTAGACCATAAAGAGATTTACTAATTCTTGTATATTCTTCCATTTTCATCTGATGCTCGTTGGAGGAGCAAGCAGCTCTGACTTTCATTATATGCAGTCTCTGGGCATTTTATTTAATGAAAACCAATGGGGGTATTAAATTGAAGACTGGAGGAGATTCAACAAAGTCTGGTTTCTGTAATCTGATTAATAATAAGAGCCTATGAATGCACATTGTGATAAAATGGTAGAAACAGAGAAATAGAACCACAAGTAGGATGATGCTTAGTAATTAGTTATTTCCCCACCCCTCCAGTGTTCGGAGTCACTGTCACTGTTCAGTACTGTCTATATTATCTCCATGCTGCTGCTTAGAGGAAATGTTATATTTCTCGGAGCTGGAGTCAAGCTATACTGCTCAGTGCTGCTCTATAATGTCCTCCATGCTGCTACTTTAGTTAGGATTTTATTACTCCAGTGCTGGAGTCACAGCTACACTGTCAGTACTGATACCTTTAATGGTTCCATGATGCTGCTCTCTAGTAAGTGTTATTATCTCCCCAGTGTTGGGTCACAGCTTCACTGCTCAGTATGATCTATAATGTCTCATGCTGTGCTGCTTCTAGTAATGTGTTATCATCTCCTAAGTGCTGGTAGAGTCACAGTACATGTCAGTATTGCTTATAATGATCTCCAGGCTGCAGCTTCATAGTAAGTGTTTATCTTTCAATGAACATGAGTCACAGCTGACACTGCATCTCGAGTACTTCTCTTATAATGTCCTCCATGCTGCTGTTCTAGTAAGTGTTATATCTTTCCAGAGTCAAAGCTACGTGTTAGTATGCTTCTATGATGTCTCTATGCTAGCATTCTTTAGTAAGTGTTAATATCTTCCCAGTGTGGAGTCACAGATCACTTGCTCATGTACTTCTTATAATATGTCCATGTCGTGCTTTTAGTAAGTGTTATATCTTTCCAGAGTGGAGTCCACAGATACACTGGTTCAGTGCTGTCTCTATAATGTCCTCCATGCTGCTGCTTCTAGTAAGTGTTATATGTCTCATGTTTATACCCTGGAGTCACAGCTACCATGCATCAGTATGCTCTAAAATATCCTCCATGCTGATGATATCTAGTAATGTTTATAACTCCAACAGAGCTGGTGTCACAGTACACTGCTCAGTATGCTCTCATATTGTCCTCTCTTGTGCCTGAGTATATTAAGTGTTACTATACTCTTCTTCAAGCTGGAGTCTTCAGATAAATTGCTCTGTGCTGCTCTAACTAATGTACTCCATGCTGCTGCTTTAGTAATGTGTTTTTATCTCTCCTAGTGGTGGAGGTCAAGCTCTCACTGCTCAGTAACGTGATCTATATGACCTCATGTGTGCTTCTAGTAAGTGTTATACTCCTCAGAGCTGGAGTATCAGCTTTACCAATGCTAAGTATTGCTCTATAATGTCTCCATGCTGCTGCTTTATAAGAGTGTTTATATTCTCCATTACTGGGAGGTCACAGCATATCACTGTCTCAGTATGCTCTTTATTGTTCTCCATGTGCTTGCGTCTAACGTAAGTGGTTTAAATTTTTCCAGGAGCTGGAGTCTCAGCTACACTGCGCGGTACTGTTATAATGTCCACCATGCTGACTGCTTCATTAGTAGTGTTATATCTCTTCCCAGTGTGTAGTCACCAGATACACGCTCAGTATGCTTATAATGGTTCCATGCTGCTGTTCTATTAAGTGGGTATACATTCCCCAGTAGTGGAGTCACAGATACATGCTCAGTTCTGCTTATAATGTACTCCATGCTGCTTGCTTCTAGTAAGTGTTATATCCCAGTGTGGAGTCACAGATACACTGCTCAGTACTGATCTATAAATGTCTCCATGATGCTGCTTTGTACGTGTTTATATCTCTCCCACTGCTTGAGTTACAAGCTACATTGCTAGAAGCTCTATAATGTCTCCATGATGCTGCTTCCATTAGTATTATATCTCCCAGTGCTGGTGTCACAAGCTTACTCTGTCAGATCCTGCTCTATAATGTCCTCCATGCTGCATTTTCTAGTAAGTGCTTATATCGCTCCTGTGCTGGGAGTCAAGTACATGCTCAGTAATGCATCTATAATTCTCCATCCATACTGCTGACTTACTTAGTACTTGTTATTTCACCCAGTGCTGGGAGAGAGTAGGAACAGCTACATGCTCAATATGCTATATAATTGTCTTCATGCTGCTGATACTTCTAGTAAGTGTTATTATATCTACGCAGTACTTGAGTCACGCTACCACTTCTATGTATGCACTCTATTAATGTCCCTCTCATGCTGCTGACGGCTTCTAGTAAGTGTTATATCTCTTACAGTGTGGAGTCACAGCTACACTTGTTGTACTGATATTTAATGTCCTCCATGTGCATGCTTCTAGTACAGTTATATTCTTCCAGTGCTGGAGTCCAGCTACATGCTCGAGTACTGTCTTTAATGTTTTTGTGCAGCTTTAGGTAAGTGTGTATATTCTCCTTTGCTGGAGTCACAGCTGACACTGCCAATACTGCTTATATATATTCCTATGTCTGTGCTTCTAGTAAAATGTTATATCTCCCTCAGAGCCTGGAGTTACAGATACTACTGTCACATACCTCCTCTATAATGTCTTCATGCTGCTGCTTCTAGTAAGTGTCATAATCTCCCAGTGTGGTGTTACAGCTACAATGATCAGTATGCTCTATAATTTTCCATAGTGCTGCTTTAGTAAGTGTTTATATCCTCCTGTGTGGAGTCATGTTACACTGCTCAGATACTGCTCTATATGTCCTACATGCTTTGGCTGGTGCTTCTAGTAACGTGTGTTATATCTCCACCCAGAGCTGGATGTTACAGACTACAATCGCATCAGTTATACTGATAATGTCCTCAGATGCCTGCTGTTCTAGTAAGTGTTATATCTTCTCCTGTGCTGGGAGTCACAGCTACACTGCTCAGTATGCTCTATAATTCTCGTATGCTACTGTTATAGTAAGTTATTATATATCCCCATGCTGGAGTCACAGCTACACTGCTAAGTACTGCTCTATAATATTCCTACATGTGCTGCTTCTAGGAATGTTATATCTTTCTGAGCTGGGAGTACAGCTACACTGCTCAGTGCAATGCTACTATAATGTCCACCGATGCTGCTGTGCTTCAGTAAGTGTTATATTCCACAGTGTGGAGTCACAGTACATGTCAGATTCTTATAATGTCCTCCACTCGCTGCTGTTTTAGTGAGTGTTATAACTCTCCACAGTGCTTGGAGTTACAGCGTACATTGCTCGGTGCTGACTTCTATGATGTCTCCATGCAGCTGCTTCTGGTCAAGTGTCATATCTCTCCAGGAGCTGGCAGTCTCAGCTACACTGCCTCGAGTACTGCTCTATAATGTCTCCCATGCTGCTGCTTTCTATAAGTGTTATATTCTCCCACAGTGTGGATGTCAATGGAACTGCTCTGTATCATCTAAAATAGTCCTCCTTGCTGCAGCTTTAGTAAGTCGTTATTTCAGCCCCAGTGCTGGAGTCACAGCTTACATGCTCAGCTGATGCTCTATATGTCCTAATGCTGCTGCTTCTAGTTAAGTTTTTATATCTCCCCCCAGTGCTGGGTTCAGCTACACTCGTCAGTACTCTCTATAAGGTCCTCCATGCTGCTGCTTCTAGTAAGTGTTATAATTTCCCAGTGTGGGTCACAGTACATGTCAGTACTGCCTATAAGGTTCCTCATGCTCGCTGCTGGCTCTCTATTTTATATTCCCGCCAGTGCTAGAGTTCAACCGATGCTGCTCAGTACTGCTATATAATATCCTCCATGCTGCTGCTTCTAGTCAGTGTTATATCAGCCCCTGTGCTGGAGTCACAGATACACTGCTCAGTAAAGCTGTATAATATTCTCCATGCTGCTGCTCCTAGTAATTGCTATATCTTCCCCAGTACTGGAGTCACAGTCTACATGCCTCAATTACGCTCTTATAATGTCCTCCATGCCTGTGGCTTCTGTATGTGTTTTATATCTCCCCAATGCTGGAGTCACAGCTACACTGCTCAGTAATATTTATCTATATTGCTCTATAAAGTCATCCATGCTGCTGTCTTCTAGTAAGTGTTATATCTCACTCCAGTGTGGAGTCAAGCTGACTGCTCAGTAATCGTCTACTAATGTCTTCATGCTGCTGTTTTTAGTATGTGTTTTTTATATCCCCCAAGTGCTGGAGTCACAGCTCATGCTCAGTACTGCTCTATAATGTCCTCCATGCTGCTGCTGCTTTTTCCTTTTAGTAAGTGATTTATATCTCCACTTGCTGGAGTCACAGCAACTGCTCGTATGCTCTATAATGTCCTCCATGCTGCTGCTGCTTCTAGTAAGTGTTATTCTCCCAATTGCTGGGTAACAGTACATGCATCAGTACTTGCTTCTATAATGTCCTCCATGCTGTGTGCTTCTAGTAAGTGTTATATCTCCCAATGCTGGAGTCACAGGTACACTGAATCTGTTACTGCTCTATTTATGTCCTCCATGCCTGTGTGCTTCTAGTAAGTGTTCATGTTATATCTCCCAATGCTGGAGTCACAGCTACATGCTCTGTAATGCTTCTATAATGTCACCCCATGCTGCTGCTGCTTATCTAAGTGTTATAATTCCCAAGTGCTGGAGTCAACAGCTTACACTGCTCAGTACTGCTATATAATGTCCTCCATGCTGCTGCTGCTTCTATTAAGTGTTAGAGAACTCACATAGCAATGCTGGTTAACAAGAAGCCACAAATTTGTTATTCGCTAAGGGTGTCATGTTTTAAAACTGGGTGCAAATATTTTATTTGCATTATCACAGTAGGTTCGGTGGTAGCAATATCAGTATTGTATGAAGCGTATCTCCAGCACTTTATACATTTTTTGCGAGAAATATAAATGCAGCAAAGGTGGTGCACAGAGTATATGTGGAAAAACTTGTCTAGCTCACAGCTTATGAAATTGGTTGGATTTGTATCACAGTTTTGCTATCATCTCTATGAGTCACATTACATATGTTCTAATCTGATGAATCTTGAGTATTTATGTTTTTGTTATTGTGGATCTTCTTTGATTATTTTTTTGTGTGTCGCGCGACGTCTCTAAAAATGGAAGCAGACAGGAACAGTCGAGGGGCTAAGGACATTATTTTTCGCCTAAGGTTCTAGTCCTCTTCTCGGGATGTAAGGACGTGTTCTGGTGCCGTGTATTGGCTTTGAAATATGCACTGCATAGGTTTTTGATTTCAACAGTGGGCAAATGATGCACAATAGCCCTGAGGTAGATTTCTGTTCTCATACCTATCTCTGTTATGGGCGTGTATATTGACAAGTCAATTCTTTGATCAGACATTGGGTAATTTACAATTATAAAATATGCGGCAGTTGAGTTGTGAGCACAGATTTTTAGAATTAAAGTATATGACAGGTGTATCGAACATCGTTTGGGCGTTTATTTTGGCTCGTACTTCAGCAAAATTACACTAATATTATGTGCATTAAATGCATCCCAAAAGGCGTCATGTATCCAGCCTCAACTCCTGCTACAGCTGTATTACCTCCAACTCCTCCCAGTAAAGAAATATCAAGGAAATGGTATTATAGACAAAGGGGAGGAGCCTAAAGTAGACATATGTACATAAATTGTATATTTCAACTGGAGTTATGATATCAGATGCTCTTTTGTAGACTCTCACTGCTGATGGAGCCTCATTGTATGTGTGGGTCTCATATCTCATGCTTTGTTATGTATTCATCATCAGACTATGGCAGGAGAGTGTGTCCATGACTAATGTCTGGCATGTTTCAGTCACTGACAGGTCAGTAGACAAGGCAGGTGTAAGGAGATGCTTATTTAATCATCTTCCAAGGTAACATCAGCTCAGATCATTCAGTTGTAACCAGATAGAAGGCAACAATTGTATGCAGCTCATGTTGGTGTCATTGATCCAGGATTCTATCTGGGCATCGGGAGGTCAGCGGTGGACGTTCCTCCTACTATCTCACTGCTCTGATCGGCTCCTGTGTGGAGATCACTATGTACATATAATCCTGCCGGGACCTCAGGAACGTCCAGCCCTGTATGGTTCCTTATACGCAATTGGGCTTATTCTAGAGATCCTGAAACACAAGTTACTATTCTTTTGTAATAGAGGAATATAATAGGTCGGGACTCACTGGTGCCGGGAGATAACAGTGGCTGCGGGTTAGACCCTGTGAGAGAAAGGAGATGCCTGCAAATATTATCCTGTGATGCGGACGATGAAAGATGAATGCAATGTTTGTGCAATATAGAAACTGTCGTTTTTTGTCACTGGTAAATATACATAAATGCAATTGTAGAACATGATGTTACACTTGTTTTGTAAGAAACAGAAAACAGCCAAACACTGTGTCAGTCAGATCTGCACCAAATCCTCCATCTGCTCCTGCTCCCATAATCTTTGGTGTATGTAAGGGGAAGTCTCTGAGGATAATTGGTGGATGTTCCCTGTGTTATGGGCAGCAGGGGGTCAGAGGTTAGCATTGTGCTTTCAGTTCATGCGAACTCAATTCAGACAAGGAAAAATCTTTGTGGGTTTTTTCTTTCTTTGCATGGGGGATTCCCTCCCATCACTCCAAAAAAGAAATATGATAAGTTAATTGCACGTTTTGGATGTGGGCCGCAATGGGTACATGTGGGCCACGTGTATGAAAAGTGTATAAGTCGTGTCAAGGTGTAAGGTGTAAGGTTAAGTACCCCCGTGGACTTCAGGAGCTTGAGCTGATCCTCGCAGTACACCTACTTGCGGGGGGGGGTTCAAATCAGCGTCGGCCACCATAGCCATGCATTACTCATGGTGCATAAGTGCCATGAATAACTGACATGTTCACTTATCTCCACAGCGCAGTCGTTTTATTACGCCGGGGATGGAGGGCATAATCCTTAGTTCTTATGGGACTGTGGTATTTACCATAATTATGAAATTTAGGGGCGCATTTTTCGTCCATATTTGAGCGCAGTACGGGGCAAAATAAGCGGCGAAATGCGGCCAGTTTAAGCCACTGTGAACATAGCCTTTGGTCTTCTTTGTGCCCATTGAAAGCAATTCAGAGCTACCTTTCAGTTTTTTCAGTCGCACTATATGAAAACGAAAAGGGCGCTCTCGATTGGTTGCTGTGGGTACAAAGAAAGTCTGGAGACTGGACAGCTTTTCATACATGTCACCCTAAGTGACAATAATCTCTGTTAACGCTCCGCTGCGAATATGTTCCCGACTATATCCCGCTATTTTAAATTGTATACAATAATTAATATATTTAATTAAAAAAGTTAATATTCCAGAACTTTGATAAACATTTTCTGATAAAATTTTTCGATTCTCAGGAAACATTTGTCTTTATGTACTGACTATATATAGGAGAAGGAGCCTCCACAATACGCTGTCACTTTTTTATATCACTCACTGCGGCCTCCCGTCCTCCTTCTCTACAATGGAACAAACTGTCCCCTGGTACGTGGGTAACAAATAATGTCAGTGGATTTATCTAAGGGATACTTGGAGACGAGAATATGACTGAAATTATAATCCTTCTATGACGGATTGATGGGAGTTCCTGTTCAGTGCACGGCTAGTATCCTAATGGACTAAAAGCTTATTAACATCAAGAAATCTGAACATCATCTGTAAGTTTTCATTGCGTGATGGATACAATGTTACTAACCCTTAAAAGGTGTCTGTCCAGTTCTGTTATAAAATGTAACAAGTAAATACTGATGCCCATAAAATAAATAAACCCCACTCCCCCCCCATCGCTCCTCTGTTCGGCGCTGGTCTCTCTGGATTTATGTTTGAATTTTCTCTCCTCCTATCGAGGACGTCTCCATACAGTCAATGATTGGCTGCCGCTGGCAATGTCTTTGCTTACATCACTATTCAGAGATGTTCACTTCACAAATGATGATGTAAGCAGAGACATGTGGATGCGGTCAGCCAATCAGTGACTGTAGTGGTGACGTCCGATCGGAAGGAAGCAGGAAGGAAGTAGAAATCCAGAGAAGAGACCGGAGTGGAATGGAAACAGGAGGAGCGGAGAGAAGGGTATGAGGAGAGGAGAGTATAGGTTTTTTATATTAAGTAACCGCTGGGGGCGTTCGTTAGGTGTTTCTAATACATCTGGGGCTCTGGCCCTCTGTCTTAGAGTTTGTCAAGTAGGGCGGGAGTTCAACAGCATTTTTTTACACCAACATCGTGAACTGTTGGCATCGTTGTTTTTACTGTAAATACTGCAAGTTCTATCAGTTTACTTTCCGGGTAGTCTCATAGATCTTTATCACCCTCAGCAGTGCAGAGTAGAAGAGAATCAGCGTGAGAAATTTACTCTTTCTAAAACCTATACCTAATATATGACACAGTAATACCCATAAATATACTAGTCATCACAGGTACCAATATTACACCTAATACATGGAGCAAATATATCATACATATGATTGTTACTAAAGAAAATCCTACAATACAAGACGAATAATATTACTGCTTAAGGACCAATATATCCTGCCAGACCAGGGCGCGGTACTAGGAATTAAAAATCAGCCCTGGCACTATCCCCCCAGCCCACATACAATATCGCTTACAAAATTTCACCCTAGTTATCGCCTCGCACTTTCTAAAATAAACCTACACTATAAAGCTGCATTTTTCGTGTTTTCTGGTGCGGTTTTTGTGCAGAAAGGCGGGTAGTTAATGCTGAAAACACTTCTGACACAAAAAAAACATCAAAAATGCAAAAAAAACGTTCTGTGTTGAAAGAGCCTACACACACAGCAAGAGAGAAACAGTGGTGCAGGAAACCCTCATCTCAGAGTCTGGTGTGCACTTGCTTTACACATCGGGACAAGCCCACATGACACTAATAAGCACCAACATACCTTCAAAACACCACCATCACATTCCAGTTAGTCAGGTCACATCACAGAATACAGCACTGATTCAACAAGAAGTAAAATGACCCTGACATAGGGACTCCACAGAGACGTCATCTCTTATGAGTTGTTCTCTTCTCCTTTTTTCTCTTCTGGCCAAACCCTCCATGATGTCTTCCCTGATGAGTCGTTCCTTCTATTTTTTTCTGTCCGGTACAGATGCAATTTCTTTTTCTCGCAGGTGGTCAACTATCGTCCTAGTAGAATTTACACAAATAATCTTAGGGACTCCTCTCTTTTCCGCACTTTCTATTCAATTCCCCAAACGCGTATGTTAGACCCTAAAAATTAGAAATTAAAAAATGTCATATAACTGTCATGTAAATGGGTAGACCCCCATTAGTTAGGTAAACAGGGCCTCCTCCATTAATTTTGGTAGGTAGACAGGGCCTACCTCTGTAACTTAGCCAGGTAGCTAGGGCTGCCCCAGTAACTAGCCAGGAGCTGCGGCTGCCCCCAGTAACTAAAACAAGGGAAACTGGGGGTGCCCCCCTAACTAGCCAGGTAGCTGGAGCTGCCCCCAGTAACTAGCCAGGTAGCTGGGGCTGCCCCCAGTAACTAGCCAGGTAGCTGGGGCTGCCCCCAGTAACTAGTCAGGTAGCTGGGGCTGCCCCCAGTAACTAGCCAGAAAAGCTGGGGCTGCCCCCAGAAACTAGCCAGGTAGGGCCAGTAATTAGCCAGGTAGGGCCAGGGGCAGTAAACTAGCCAGGTAGGGGCCAGTATGTAGCCAGCAGGACCGAGGATGTAAGTAGGCAGGGCCAGTATGTAAGCAGGCAAGGCCAGTATATAAACTTGGCAGGCCAGTATGTAGCAGGCCATGGCCAGTATATAAGGTAGGCAGGGCCAGTATATAGGTGGGCAGGGCCAGTAATATAGGTAGGCAGGGCCACTTATAGGTAAGCAGGGCAGAATAAGGTAGACAGTGGCAGTAAAAAGGCAGGCAGGGCTAGTATATGGGCAGGCCAGTATATGGGTTTAGGCCAGGGCAGTATATAGGTAAACAGGGCAGTATATAGCCAGGCAGACCAGTATATAGGCAGGGCCAGTAAAATAGGCAGGCAGGGTATGTATATAGGCAGGCCGGCAAGTATATAGCCAGGCAGGCAGGGCGATAAAATAGTTAGGCAGGGGCGTTATAGGTAGGCGGGCAGGCATATATAGGTAGCAGGCAGGGGCAGTATATGGGTTTAGATAAGCAGGGAAGTATATAGGTGGCAGGCGGGGCCAACACCGGCCCCCCTCGGCGGGCGCCGCTTCCGGGCCGGCCCTGTGGCCCCCCGGACAATGCCACGTTTGCCCTAATGGGCAGTCCGGGCCTGTGCCAGGACCCTAACTAAATACGACCACCACATTGACAAACCAGCTCTAAACAGGAGCTCTCCAGACATATATCCCCGCCATACAGTAAACCAGGTAGTGGTAGACTCTAGTTGTTATGTAGACTCCTGCAAAAATATAGTGATCACAATGCAATTACATAAAAGTGACTCACAGGAAAACTTTTCCCCTCTGATGGGAGTAGTTCTCTTTCCCATTTTCTTCTCCATCGTCCCAACCGCCATTATGACTTCTCCGGCCACAACTCATCTCTGCAGAATTTACTACACAAACATTTTAGAATCTTCACTTTCCAGCAGCTATATAGCTACTTTGGGGCGGGGGTTATATACCTACCTACCTAATGGTGGCCTATATTGGAAATCATATTTATGCTCCATCCTCCACAGCAACCTATATAGGACCCCAGTAGGTAAGGAGGTATATAGACCTCCCCCCAACAGTAGGGAAGTAGGTCTATATAGGTCCCCACAAAGAATACAGGTATTTTAGGCCAGCCCCCATTAAATAGGTAAATAAAATAGGCACTTTCAATAGCTAGGAAGGTAAATGGGTCCCTTCAGTAGGTAGGCGGTTTGTTATAAGGTCCCACAATAGGAAGGTAGTTATATAGTGGCCCCCCAGTAGGCTTGTGGATACATAGTCCCCCGGGAGGTAGTTATATAGGTACCCCCAGTATGTGGACAAGTATATAGGTCCCCTAGTAGGTTGGTAGGTATATCGGTCTTCCTAGTAGGTTGGCAAGTCTATAGATTCCCAAATTGGCAGATATGTAACCCACTATATAGGCAAGTATATAGGAACCCCCCGTAGTTTTTGGGAGGCATAGGTCGCACCAGAATATTGGAGGCATAGGTCCCCCAGTAATACAGGTAAGCATAAATCCCACAAGTAAATAAGAAGGCATAGGACCACCCAGTATCATGGATGGCATAGGTCCCCCCCAGTATATAGCTAGGCACAGGGATCCTCAGTAAAAAAAATAATAGGCATAGGTCCCCCCACAGAACCACCCACAACCTGAATGGGAAATGGAAGAGGGCCGGGGCGAGGATAGGCAGAGGTAGGGGGATCGCCCAGGGCGTGCGCAGTCAGGG
>JAODAL010028325.1:0-53523 GCA_025379985.1 Phyllomedusa bahiana | reverse complement strand
TACTTCCTTAGAAAACTTTTGGTTCATCTACTTCTGGAATCCCCAAAGGGGGGTGCATTGTGAGAAGGGTGGAGAGAGGAGAATGGGAGGGTTGGAGCGGGTATAAATAGGAAGGTGGAAGGGAAGGCGTCCTTTTTATCGCCGGAGATGGAGAAACACGGACTCCGATCTGCAAAATTTGCACTTAATTGCAAATTAATCAGAAAAATGGTGAAACCACCATCTCAGCCTCTCGGTGAAACCATCATCACAGGCACTTAGTGAGACCACCATCACAGCCTCTCGGTGAGACCACCATCACAGCCTCTCGGTGAGAATACTATCAGAGCCTCTCGGAGAGAATACTATCACAGTCACTTAGAGAGATCACCATCACAGCCACTTGGTTAGATCACCCTCACAGCCACTCACTGAGAGTCACTTAGAAAGACCACCATCACTAGCACTTAGTGAAACCACCATCCCATCTACTTAGTGAGACCACCATCCCATCTACTTAGTGAGACCACCATCCCATCTTCTTATTGAAACCACCATCCCATCTACTGTTCCGTGTTTTTGTACTGTGTTCCTGTGTATGAGATGCCGTCGGCCTCCTGGGTCTCGCGGGTGGTCGCTGTGTATTCTGTATTTGCTTGTTGTATTTGTGTATAGTTGTAGCCTTTGTGTTGTAGTATTATAGCTCTGTTCTGATATTAATGCTGCGTTGTTCATGAAGTAAAACCCTCAGCATCCACCATGTAAGAAATTGCATAAAGTGAATATCCGGCTTCCTATGAAAGTTACAGATTGAATGCTGGATGGGGCTGAGAGGTGAAGTCTAATTGTGGCAGCATCACCAGGATTTTGTGTCGGAGACCAGTGCCTACAATTCTACCTACTAGCTAGTCTTTTGCATTGCCCATGTCTACCCACCACCAGTGTGCCATGCCCCAAGCCCGTCCCCATAGCGTCAGGGTTCTCCTCTTGTCTCTATTGCTGTTTCTCTGTTTCATACACAATATGGCCGTTTGATTTTGGTGGTTTCTGTGAGAGTCTTCAGTCAGTTCACACAGTCCCGGGCAGTAAGGTTTTCTTTTCTGGGAATCGTCCGCCATAGACAAACCTCTACAAGTGGAACAGTTTGATCTCCAGGCCAGGGGCGTTGCTAGGGTCCTAAAACATCCGGGGCTCGGGCCCTTTGTGTTTTTCTGGGTAGGGCTCGGTGCACACGACATTTTTCACGCCACAATGTGAACTACGGCACAATGTGTTTTTACAGAGGAAAACATTCTGTTCCTGTCACTAATTTTCTGCACACTCCACATAGATCCCGTCCATCCCCTCAGCAGTCACTGTACTGTACAATGAAAATCACCAATGACAAATTTACTTTTTCAAAACCGCTCCCTCCATAGACAGTGCAATCCCCCTAAAACAGTCACCAAAATATACACCGATACAGGGGAGCAAATCTACCAGACGAATGATTTTTTACTAGAAAAACTCTAAAAAACCAAGACCCAAAACTTTTTACTATTTAAAGGGCTCAAATAATCTGCCAGACCCTGACCAAACGCGACCCCCACGTGACTATCAGCTGTACACAGGCTCTGATTAATATACCACCGCCATACAGTGACCATATGAGGTAGATAATTAGTTGTATGTAGACTCTGCAGAAATATAAGTGATTACACTGCAGTTACATTTAGTGACTCACCGAGACGTCATTTCTGATCATCGTTTCACCTTCCCTTTTCTTCTCCTTCTTGTTCACACCTTCATGCTGATTTCTCCCGCCAATAACCGTCCCGAGGATTGGACAAAATATCTTAGAATCCTCACATTTCCAGCAACTCCTTAATTATAGGGATATAAGTCCCCTCCGTTAGGTAAAGGGATATAAATATAGGGTCACTTAGGCAGTAATAGATATAGGGTCACTTTCAGGCAGGTATATAGGGGCACACAGGCAGGTATTCAGGGGCACTGAGGCAGTAGATGGGGCCACAAAGGGAGTATATGGGGGGCACCAGGCAGTATATGGGGGGAACACAGGCAGTATATAGGGGCACACAGGCAGTATATGGGGGCACACAGGCAGTATATGGGGGCACACAGGCAGTATATGGGGGCACACAGGCAGTATATGGGGGCACACAGGCAGTATATAGGGGCCACAGGCAGTATATGGGGGCTCACAGGCAGTATATGGGGGCACACAGACAGTATATGGGGCACACAGGCAGGTAAACGCTATAAAAACAACAACATTAATACTCACCTTAACTCCCCCGGCGAGCGCGCTCCTCTTCAGTCCGCGCTCCTCTTCAGCCCGCGCTCCTCCAGCAGCTCCTCGGGCGCACGGCCTATGATGGCTGTGCGCCCGAGGACAGGCAGCGGCACGATGAGGTCATTACATCGCGACGCTGCCAGCTGAGTAGCACAGGGCCGCAGCGGGTCCTCAGCGCTATGAGGACCCGGCGGCCCCGCTGTGTCGGACCCAGAGCCGGTCTGACACTGTCTGCGAAGCAGGGAGCGCTCGCTCTCTGCTCCGCAGAAGCCCGCAGCTGTTTGTGCGGACGCACATGCAGCTGAAGGGCCAGTCGGTGCTCCAAGCCCACGGCAGCGGCCTGGAGCCCGAGAGATTCGGGGCACAGGGGGTTTTATTCGGGGCCCGAGCCCCGAATAAAACAGCCGAGCGACGCCCCTGCTCCAGGCTGATACATTTTACTTACATTGATACATTGTAGCAAACCACCATGAAGGGGAGGGGCATTGCTGCTGCTGATGTGATTGGTTGACAGTTGTTTATTAACAGTACACATATAGGATATGTCATCAGGAACGGGGAGGGGACGAGGGACTGGACTGCAATGGTTTTTTTAGAATCAAAACCAGTTTCTACATCGCACTCCGGGCGGGGAGAAAAAATATGTCATGTTGCAATGCTTCGTTGCATCACCATTATCCTGATGCTGACTAGACTCCTCTCTAACCCCCATTCCAAACTGAGATTTTTTTTTTAAAATCTGTTTTCACATATTTTTAAGTTATATATTTTTAATAGCAAAAGTGGCGCTAAAATCAGTTTGGAAATTGTGACACATTTCTGTCGGAGACATTTATTTACTGGTGATATAAAGCCTGGTGTCAATATATATATATATCCAGATCAGCTCTGCAGTGAGTTCAGCTGCCGTATTTCCCTATTTTTGTGATTCTAAAGCGGTCTCTCTCTCTCCATATATATATACATACATATATAGCCAGCTTTAGAATCACACTTCCTGGTAAGACTGTGGGTGGGTCTATAGCAGTGATTAAAGGGATTGTCACACTACAGGGATTGCTGCTTTTTACATTAAAATTCTTGCAAAAACAAGTCACTTTGCAATATGTGTCCATTAACAGTGTCCTACCTATTCCGAGATATCCCCTCCTGTACTGGCTGCACTAGCTCCTCAGGTTGCTATAGCTACAGACCTGTTTGATCTCTCCTGATAGGCTGCCAGCACTGGTCGCTATAGTTACAGACCTATTCGATCTCTCCTGATAGGCTGCCAGCACTGGTCACTAGAGCTATAGACCTGTTTGATCTCTCCTGATAGGCTGCCAGCGCTGGTTGCTATAGCTATAGACCTATTCGATCTCTCCTGATAGGCTGTTAGCACTGGTTGCTATAGCTACAGACCTAGCTTCTACTACAGCCTAGTAGAAGCCAGTAAACACGCCCCTGAATTCAAAATTAAACCAAGGAAAGAGGACTGAGCTAAGAGGAATCAATATAGTGAGACAACCCTTTAAAACATAAACTCTATTGTTCCTAGCTATTCCTGTTACACTGATAGCGAGTGGAAGAGATTTATTATGTGTTTACTTATCTAAATGAGAAACTTTCAAAGTCCATTAATAGAGATAAGGCTATGCAGGAGGTGATTAAGCATGGACGGACTGACTGCAGCTATAGGCAATGAGAGAAAAGAGAGAGCAGGGAGAGGGGGAGAGAGGTGGTCGGTAACCAGAGAAACCTGTGTGCTCTGGGAGGAGATAAAATCTTCTTCATCTCCTGACCAAATAGCAACCAACAAACCAATGTATTTAGAAAAAGTCTTCAATTACCTGTTCCTACATGTAAAAAGCCAATCATTGTAGTAGTAAACTCCTTTAGCTTTGTTTTTTTTCAATAAAGTATTCTATAGATTTTTACTTTATGGTAGATACTTACTTTTTATTTTTTTTCACGGATTATATTGTATATACAGTATCTCACAAACATTTATAAATGTTGTATTCTGTCTTTTCAATGGACAACACTGAGGATCTGACCCTGATACAATGTAAAGTAGTCAGTGCCCGGCTTGTATCACAGGGGGAATGTGGTGCCCTCAAAATAACTCAATACAGACATCAATGTCTAAACCACTGCAACGAAAGTGAGTACACCCCTAAGTGACAGCAAAAGTGAGTACACCCCTAAGTGACAACAAACATGAGTACACCCCTAAGTGACAACAAACGTGAGTACACCCCTAAGTGACAACAAAAGTGACAATGGAGAAATTGTGCCCAAAGTGTCAGTATTTTGTGTGGCCGCCATTATTTTCCAGCACTGCCTTAACTCTCTTGGGCCTGGAGGTCACTAGAGCTTCACAGGTTGCAGCAACTGGAATCCTCTTCCCTCCTCCATGACGGCATCACGGAGCTGGTAGGGTGTTAGAGACCTTGTGCTCCTCCACCTTCTGTTTGAGGAGGCCCCACAGATGCTCCATAGGGTTCAGGTCTGGAGACGCTCTGCCAGTCCAGCACCTTTACCCTCATTCTCTTTAGCGAGGCAGTGGGGGTCTTGGAGGTGTTTGGGGTCGTTATCATGTTGGATACTGCCCTGCAGCCCAGAAGGGAGGGGATCATGCTCTGCTTCAGGATGTCACAGGACATGGTGGCATTCATGGTTCCCAAAACCACAAAAGACGTGAAAAATACCTCATTTGTAATCCCTGACTATAACTTCAACAACCCATAAAGGAATGTCATAAAATATACCGTTTAATGATATATATAATAAAAATGAATATATAATTACAAAAAGCCTTTCCTAATCCCATGTAAATAAATGACCAAATACTAATAAGACATCTATCCCTATTATGCCCTATGTCAATTAACCCCTTAACGACCGCCCACAGTCTTTTGGCGTCGGGCATTTCAGGTCGTTCGTCTGCAGCGACGTCTCTTGCCGTCACTGCAGACATCGGGGTTTGCGGCGCCCGGGGCCGCAATTGTGCTGGGATTGGGGCTGTGCTACACAGCCCCGATCCAGAGCATCTCCTGCCACCATCGGGCACGGCGGAAACCTCCGCAACCCGATGCTTTAACCCTTTGATTGCGGCGGTGTGTTACCGCAGCACAATCAAAGGGTTCCCCTGCTCTGTCGGGTGATCGGAACACCCGTTGACCCGACATAGCTCAGGGAACAGCTGCACAGTCAGCTCTGGGGACCTAGCGTGGCCCCAGAGTTGTCTGTGTATGAAGCCAGTGATTAGGACGCACTGTGTGCTGTCCTAATCACTGCCTGTGTCAAACTGACACAGATTAGCATGTATTAGCATAATAATATGCTAATACATTACTAAGTAAAAAAAAAAAAAAAAAAAAAATGTTAAACAGTTCTCCCTTCAGGGGAGTAAAAAAAAAGTACAAAAAAAAACATAAAAAGTGTAAAAAAAAGAATAAAAAAATAAATAATAAAATAAAAATAAATATTTAATAAAAAATAATTGTACATTATTATTATTATTTTATTATTATTTATTTTAAAGCGCCATTGATTCCAGGGCGCTGTACATTCGAGGGGGTTACATACATAACATAAGTCAAATGAGTACAGTGATAAGGGATAATGACAATTGGCACGGCAGAGGGAGAGAGGACCCTACCCGCGAGGGCTTACAATCTACAAGGAGGGGTAAAGAGACAGGAGGTAAGGGGCAGACATGTCTATGGAGGAAGTAGTGACAAGTTTAGTGAAGGTTATAGGCAAGCCTGAAGAAATGGGTTTTCAGGTTGCTTTTGAAGCTGGTGAAAGTGGAGGAGAGTCTGATGTGTTGGGGCAGTGAGTTGGGGCATAAATTACACGCACAAAAAAACCTACACATATTTGGTATCCATACGACCGTAATAACCTGTAGAATTAATCTAACAAGTTATTAAGTGTGAAATGTAAATGGTGTAAAAAAAAAATTAAAAAATATTATTTTTTTTTTTTAAATAAAAAATAAATTCTGCAATTATTTATAAAAGTGAACTTAAAGTATTCACCCATAAAGTAAAACTTGTCTCAAATAAAACGAGGCCTCATACAGCTGCGTCATTGAAAAAATAAAAAAGTTACAACTGTTTAAACGCAAGGAGGCCAAAACTAAAAAAATGTTCTGGTCATTAACTACTTTTCAGGCGTTCGGCTTAAGGGGTTAAAAAGAACAAATATATCCCTAGTAGTAATGTCAGGGTAGTCGCTCGAAAGGGGCGCCCCTGCCAGGTACCTCACCCTATTACTGTCACAAAATCTATTATAGCCCTCACAAAAAAAGTCCCAACATGTTTTGATCTTCCCTTAATAACAATTGATCTCCTCAAGGGACATTTTAAAGGGAAAAAGGAGTAGAATATGTAGCGAGAGTAAATAGTAGGTGATTTGTTGGTGTATATATATTGATGCTCAAGTTGTCAAAATCCTCCTTATATTGTTACTCCTTATTTTAGGGATACAATATATCAATAATGATGCACATAAATACATAAATCAAATCTTAGGTGCATATTGATGCATAAGCAGTTTGTTGAGATGAATATCTCTTACCTTTAAATTTAACGACCAATTGTTCGCATAATAGCGATATATAGGGTAAATATCACTGGCACTCACCAAACTTTTGCAATGTGATGCTCATAGTAAAGAGAATCTGATCCCTGCGGTTCTATTCATATCGTCTCAAGCGCAATGGCTCACAGTGGGAGAAGCCGGCGATGCTGCCAGTTTGAAGGACCGGACATTAGTACTAGGGATATATTTGTTCTTTTTAATTAACATAGGGCATAATAGGGATAGATGTCTTATTAGTATTTGGTCATTTATTTACACAGGATTAGGAAAGGCTTTTTGTAATTATATATTCATTTTTATTATATGTATCATTAAAAGGTATATTTTATGACGTTCCTGCACTCATGGTTCCCTCAATGAACTGTAGCTCCCCACAGCCGGCAGAACTCATGTAGACCCAAACCATGACACTCCTATCACCATGCCTGACTGTAGGCAGACACACTTGTCTTTGTACTCCTCACCTGGTTGCCGCCACACACGCCTGACACCATCTAAAACCAAATAAGGTTTCTCTTGGTCTCATCAGAAGCACAGGACCTGGTTCCAGTAATCCTTGTCCTTAGTCTGCTTGTCTTCAGCCAAAATGTTTGTGGGCTTTTTTTGGCATCATCTTTAGAAAAAACTTCCTTTGGGACAACCAGGCCATTGCACTGGGATAGCAGTGGCAATGTATGGTCGGAGCACTGACAGACTGATCCCCCACCTCTGTAACCTCTGCAGCAATGCTGGCACCACTCATCTCTGGATTTGATACTGAGCACGTGCTCTCAGCTTATTCGGTCGACCAGGGCAAGGTCTGTTCTGAGTGGAACCTGTCTTGTTAAACCACTGTCTGGTCTTGGCCCCCGCACTGCAGCTCAGTGTCAGGGTACTGGCATCTTCTTATAATCTTGGCCATCTTGATGTAGAGCAACAATTCATGCACATAAAAAACACATTATATAATTGCAGACTGATTAAATAATATAATGCAAAGCCACAGAGCTGACAATCAGTCTGTAATTATATTGATCATCTCCGTGGATCAGCATTATATATGTAATGTGTATAATATACATATAAAATCAGCTCTGTGGGCCCCATTAAGTAGGTAGATTTATAGGTCTCCAAATAGGTCATTATCTAGGTTCCTCACTAGGTAGTTAGGAAGGTATATAGGCCTTCCCCAATACATAGGAATTTAGGACCCTAGTAGGTAGTTATATAGTCTGTAGGTAGGTGAGTAGGTATATAGGACTTTTATAGGCAGAAATAAAGACTCTTGCAGATAGATATATAGACCTTCCTTAGGTAGGTGTGTCACCCCCTGTATGTAGGTCAGAATATAGCCCTAGTCTGTAGATAGGTATAGACTTCTGTACATAGACATAGGTTTCTTGTAGGTAGTTACATGCCCCCTACAGGTATATATTTAGGTCCCCTGTAAGTATATATAACCCTCCGTAGGTATATATATGCCCCCTGTAGGTAGAAATATTGGTCCCATGTACGTATATATATGTTTGCTGAAGGTAGTTATATGTCCCATGTAGGTAGCCATATATATGACCATGTAGGGAGGTATATGTCCGCTGTAGGTAGTTGTATATATGCCCCCTGTAGGTACTCACATACTCCCTGTAGTTTTATATATATGCCCCTGTTGGAAGTTACATAAATACCCCCTGTAAATAGATCGGCAGGCTAATTGAAAAAAATAAAAAATTTACTCACCTCTCCCCGATCTCCTGGAAAGCCCCTGGCTCCCGGAGCTAGTGTATGGTGAGACGTAGCAGCACATAGGGCGTGATGACGCAGCTGTGTCACATCCTCTGCACCGCTGACCTGTATATACAGCGCTTATTGAGCGTTGTATATTCAATAATTGGGGAAGCAGGAATGGGAATGAACCGTGGAGAGTAGATGCCTACTGCCAAGACTTATAAAGTCAAAGGGTGGCCGGCTTCATTTGGAGCCCACCGACGTGGACAACTAGAACATGCTCCACAACCCAGTGTTGGCCTGTGGACGGGTGGTTGGGGAGCTCTGCCTTACTGCACAACCGTGTACAGTATGTCAGGGATGTAAAAATAACAACAACATATGTCAGAGAGGTATAAGTAGTACTGCCATATATCAAAGAGGTATAAATAATACTATCATATATCAGAGAGGTTTAAACCAGTGGAGATGATTCTTGGAGCTCCACCAGTGGAGTTGGTTCTTGTGGCCCCAAAGTGGCGTTTGTTCTTGGTTCCCACCAATGGAGTTGATTTTTTGGGGCCCACCAGTGAAGCTGATTCTTGGTTCCCACCAATGGAGTTGGTTCTTGTGGCCCACCAGTGGAGGTTATTCTTGGGACCCACCAGTGGAATAGATTCTTGGGGCCCACCAGTGGAGATGATTCTTGGGTCCCACCAGTGGAGATGATTCTTGGGTCCCACCAGTGGAGTTGGTTCTTGGGGCCCACAAGTGGAGTTGGTTCTTGGGTCCCACCAGTGTAGTTGGTTCTTGGGGCCCCCCAGTGGGGTTGATTCTTGGGGCCCACCAGAGGAGTTGATTCTTGGGGCTCACCAGTGGAGTTGATTCTTGGGGGCCCACCAGTGGAGTTGATTCTTGGGGCCCACCAGTGGAGTTGATTCTTGGAGCCCACCAGTGGAGTTGATTCTTGTTGATTTGATTCTTGGGGCCACGAATGGAATTGATTCTTGGGGCCACCAGTGCAGTTGATTCCTGGGGCCACTAGTAGATTTGATTCTTGGAGTCCACCAGTGCAGTTGATTCCTGGCGCCCACCAGTGGAGTTGGTTGTTGGGGCTCAATATACAGCTTCTGTGCAAGACTGCACATGCTCCACATGACTCTTGCACTCTGCCTCTTTTCTACCAGAATGGGGCCCACCATGCCCAGGAGCCCATGAAGGGGTTCCCCTATTCCATTGTGGGCCAGTCCAAGCCTGGACCATAAGAAGAGAGCAGTGTTATAAGGTGTATATGGAAGGTGGAGGCCTGTTACAGATTCTGCATTGTGTCCAGTGTAGACAATGCTCTGTGAGCGGAACAGTGTGATTTCCAGGTGGATACATTTTACCTGCATTGATACATTGTATCCAACCCCTAGGAGAAGAGGAGGATGTTCGTGCTGATGATGTATTTTGTTGATAGATTTAGGTCTAGACTGGACGTCATTTCGGGAGCAGTGTCCTTATGTACATAGAGGAGACGACACGTGTCTGGTCTGACTTACTCCAATATCTGATGTAGCAGAGTTTAACTTGACAGTGATATTTGATTGCAACGTGTTATCTCTTTATAGATCACAACATAAACCACTGAAAAGCATTGAAAAAGCTGAGATAACGTTCTCAATATCACAGAGCAATATCTGCTGAGTGGAGGTTTCCTACGTCCGTACAATATAGAATGTGCTGTAGTGAAAATAATTAAAAATTAATTGAAAAAATTTTTCCTGCTTTAAATCTCCCCTCTATACTTCTCTCAAATTTCGGGGAAAATGTTCAAAGGGATGGCGGAAGCAATGAGGGGCCCAAAGTAAAATTAAAAATTTTTAAATTAAATTTATTTTAAGCCCCATTGTTTCCATGGCCCCTGTCATTTGGGGGGTTCCAATTTACATAAAATGTAAAATGAGTAAAAAAAAATAACAAAAAAATGACTTAAAATGGTACAAGGGAGAGAGGCCCCCGCCCGCGGGGCTTAAAATTTACAAGGAGGGGGGGAAAAGGGGACGGGAGGGGGGGGCAGACATGTTTGTGGGGTATTTACAGTGGAAAGCGGGTTTTATTGTGGGTTAAAAGGCAATCCTGTGGGAAATGGGTTTTCAGGTTTCCCTTTTGAAGGGGTTTGGAGGGGAAGGAGTCCTGATGGTTTTGGGGCGTGATTTCCAGGGGTTGGGGGGGGAACCCAGGGATTTGAAGCTTGGGGGAAGGGGTTTGGGTTTGAGGAGCGGGTGAAAACCGAGTACCGGGGGCAGGTTTACCAAATTTACGCAAAAGCCCGGGCCAAAGAAACACGACCCCAAAACACTGGTTTAAAACAACGGGTTTTTTAACTAAAACTTTCTGGAACAAGTTTGTGAAAAAGCCCCCCCCCAAAAACACAGATATAAAAATTTCATATTTTGGGGCCCCCTTGCTGCACAAGCCCCGGGGGCCCAAAGAGTATATTTTTGGATGCCTGGAAAACTTTCCCCAAACCGTGGGTTGGGAAAAAGGCCGTTTAAACCCCTTACCTTTTTAAAACCAAAAAGCATTTAACGGGAATAATTGTTTGTGGTGGGGGTTTTGCAGGGGCCCGGGGGACAGCCAGAAAGCTTACAACATAGAGGGTTTTCTACCCATTTCCCTCAAAAAAAGCAAAATGTAACAAAAAACCCTTTCTTTTCAAAGGTAAAAACCGGTTCACATGGATAACCCCCTGTTTTTAGCAAGCTCTTTTCCAAGTCCTAAACCAGGAAGGTGTAGTTGGAAAACCCCATTTGGGCCCTTTGTGTGGAACCAAACCTAACAAAACTAGTAGCGGGCCTTCCCACATTTTTCTGAGCTCGTTGGCGTACGAAATCCGTGGGGTTTCCCCTTACAGATGGGGGAAATTCCCTGTCCTCAATGCAGATTCCTTGGGGATGGGGTGGGGTGGCCGGGCCCTGCGATGGTCCTCTTGTCTCGGCAGCTTGCCCTTTTGCCCGGGGGCTCTAAATTCGGGGAACGAGTTTTGTGTTGGCAGCCCGGGCTCTTCCTAAGTTACGGAAACACTCAGTTAAAAAGCTGGCATTTTTGGGAAGCGGGGGTTCGTTTTCGGGCTCTGTCCCCCTGCCCTGCTGCTTGCAGTTTTGTTCTCTCAGCCTTTTTTTGCCCTTTTTTTTTCCAAAAAGGGGCCGGGACACCATGTGAGTTTTTATAACTTTGGCCTCATTTGCATATCTCAAAACCAGAAATAGCGGCCCCCTTGTGGCCAAACAGCAAAATTTCCAATTTAAAATTACTTCAAAAAGTGTCATACTTTGGACTTTTCTTAGTGAACATAATGGGTTGACCCAAACCACCCCCTTACATACCCCCCCCACTAGAAGTTGGCCCCTTTCGACAACCCTCCCCACAAAAACCCTTGGGTTTTGGGCGCATAGCGCTGGGGGGTCCCACGTTGGGATCGGGGTTTTTCCCAAAACGTGGGGTTTATAGGCCCCAGGGGTTTTCGGCACACCCCCTGGGGAAAGGAGTTGCTGGCTGCTCCACTCTCTCCCGGGGTTTGGCAAGATTTTTCCACGGGGGGGAAATTTTCATTTGGGACCCCGGCAATAAAAAAACAGCCCACCTTTTCCTCAAAAGGGAAGGTTTGAGGATGGGGGTTAGGTGCATCGGGCATGGTTTCCGGCACTTCAAATCACAGCGCCTCAACTATTCTGTCATATTTCGGATCTACCCTCGTCCCATCGGCTCATCCCTCGTAGACTGGATGGCAGGGTCCAACCCTTCCTCTTGACCACATTGGACCCCGCCTCCCACCACCCCATCCAACTTCCAGATGCTCTTAGCCCTGACCTATGACCCGATCACCCGGGCAAAACTGTCTCTATGCACGGCCGCGGTTAAGGAATCACCAGCTTGTTTCAACGCTCTCCTACAACTTGTGCACCATCCGCATTCGGCGGTGGTGTTCCTGGGCCCAGGCCGTGGACTGTCGGTGGTGTTCTGTCGGACTGGGCATGTGAATCCTCAATCCTCCACCTGGTCTCCCGAACATCAGCAAATTGGGGAGTACCCGTTTACAGTGCACCCTATTGTTGTAGGCCCACAACAGCTCAGGCAGGTACTCAGGCCACTCAGCCTTCTGGCTGTCCTCTAAAGTCCGCAGCATCTGGATAAGGGTACGTTAAAAACCGCCTCACAAGCCCCTTCCCCTGTGGATAAGATACGGGTAGTACGGGAACGGCCAATCCCATACAACTGGTACATGTTCGCTCATTATAGCCCCTTTGGAAACATGCTCCCTGGTCGGAATGTATCCTCTGTGGCACTCCAAACACCTTATAAAGTGCATTCAGATGCTCCGCAGCAGACGCAGCAGGTCCTGATCCCTATGGTTACACCAGGCATATAAGTGAAATGGTCTGTCATGACCAAACAGTACGACTGCCCAAGTATAGTTACCCAATCTGTAAATATCAATCACAGAGCTCTATGGCGCAGAGGTGCGGTATGGTCTGAACGGCGGAGCCCCTCTTTCAGTACTCTATTCAAATCCACCTAATACGACACATGAGCAAGCTTCAGACACCAACTTAACAAGTCATAACACAACTTCCAGTCCGTTGAAGCCACTTGTAGGTTTTGTCACTACCTAAAAATGGGCGCCTCTTCATGACTCCCAGCAGCCTCTGGTCCCAATGACATGGGATAACTATCTGTTGTCAGTGCTGCAACTCTGATTGTCAAGTAATGGGTCCCCAACAGAACCCTGGAAACACTCAGCTTATTCCACTGCCTCAACAGCTTTTGCCCCTCCTCAACAGCTGGCCTGCTCCCCTGGTGGGGCCCAGACCCGAGACCGGACCCACCCCCTTCATTTCTGTATCTGGCACCATCGGACCCTCTGCCAATCACCACCGTCTTTCTCCCAACACCATCGGCATCCACATGGACGCCACCTCCCACTTAAGTGAGCTTAACAGGGAAACCCAGGGAACTGATTTAAAGTCGGGTTTTTTCTGTGTCCTTAACTCCTCTTCAATGCTGTGTGAGGGAATTTATGATTGGGACCCGAGAGGGGGGGGTGGGCTTTCCCTGTTTTTTTCCCCCTGCCCCGGAATTAATGCGGAATTGTTTTTTTTGAGGTCTTTGCCCCCCCAATCTCTGCCAAGGGCCCCAAGCTTAGCTTTCCCCTCCAAATGCCCCAAGGGGTTTTTTTGTGGGTCAGACAGTCATTTCTCATTCAGGTATTTGCAAACCTTTTCCCAGTAAGGGACCACCAGGGCCAACAGTTCCAATTTAAAGGGCTAAAAATTGCCCAGGATTGGGGTTCTGACCCCCGCAAGGACCGACTGGAAAATAGGCAATTACTCTTTTTCTGCCCCTCTTGGGCCTTGGAACGGGCACACCCCCCAACCCATGAAAGACTACCATCATATACAGCAGAAAGGGGCTCGAACCGCGAAATAGGCCAAAATTTTGGGAAAGCACGGGCCCAAGGGCCTTTTTCCACCGCTTCAAAAGCCTTTTTTCTCCCGAGGCCCCCAATAAATTTAGGGCGTTTCTTTGGCCCCCCAGCCGAAATTCCCAAAAAGTCTCTTTTAAAGGGGCCCCCTTCAATGATTAAAACCCGGGGTAAAAACCTTGGGTAATCCCCGGGCCAGCCCCAAGGAAGGGCCCGCCCCCTCTCGTATTTTACAGGGCCCAAAGGGCCCCTTTTTTTGGGACCCCCTCCACCTTAGGGGGGGCCGGTTTGTACCCCTTCCGAATTTGGACCAATGCCCCCAAGTATTAAATTTCGTGGGGAAAAAGTGGCATTTCTTTTTTGGCTTGTTTTTAAGCCCAGGGTTCTCGAAGTCTTTCCCAAAAACCCTCCCACAGTTTTTTTGGAGATGGTCATAAACGAATTTCCCAACCACCACTAATCATCTAGGTGGGATCAGCACCGACCCCAAATTTTAAGATCCCCTAGACAGTGTTCCATCAGCCGGGGAATGCCCCGGGGGCTTTTCATGCCCAGGATCACCCCACTCCCCTCTTGGATGGGGGGATTTTCCAGCTTTAACTCCCTTTTTTGCAAATGTCTTGCCCAAACATTCGGCCCTGCACCCAAAAACTACCCCTTGAAACCGGGGTTTCCAAAAGGCCTCCCCACCATTTGGTTGGGCTCCCGTCAGCCTAATAAAGCTGTCCCCCTACCCCACATCCTTCAATCGGTCTTGCATATTTGCTTAGTGGAGGGGTTCTTCTTTTTCCCAAGTGACCAGTGAAAAAATTTTGGGGCCGTTTGTGAGTAATATGTAACAAAAAATTTTAGTGGCCGTTTTAAAAATTTGAACAAAAAGGGTTTTAAAAAAGAAACCCTTTTGGGGTTGCGGGGTTTTCAACCTAATTTGTTTTTAACCAAATTTTAAACCCAAAAAACAAAGAAATGTTTTTATAGAACAGCCCCAAAAAATGTGAAACAAAGCCCCCCCGGCTGTCGGGACACCCCAGCAAAAAAGGAAAATAGGATTCCCCTATGGAAAGGGAAAGGAGGTGTTCCAAAAAAAAAAAGGAATGTTTTTTGGGTTTTTCCCTTTCGTAGTGGCGCGGGATTGAAGTTTGGAGTTTTTTCCCCCAGACAAGACCCCAATCGGACAATGAGAAAATTTTTAACCCAAAAATGGGGTCTCCCCATTGGGGCCAATATTTTTATGTGGGGGGGGGAAAGGGGCAGGGGGTTCAGGATTAACTAAACATGGGAATATATGCCCAGAAATGATGCCCTTGGGGATGCTTTTGAACGCCCAAAACCTTTTTAAAAGGGGTTGGGGTTTCAGAGCCGTGTAATTTTCAATGGTATGTCGAATAAAAGGGGTTATTTGTAATATGGGGAAAAAAACTAGTAGGGGGCCCCCCAAAATCAGTTTTGGGGGTACCCAAAAAAAAATCACCACCCTAGTGCCCCATAAATTTTCTTATATCTGCTACCCTGAACATTTCCCTTTTAAAAACCAGGGTTTCCCATTTTAAAACCCCCCTTTCAATTAAGGAAAAAAGTATTTTAAAAAGAAATGACGTCATAAGGATTGGCCTATGCTCAAAAAAAATTTCCCCGACCCAAAATTCCCCTTCCACACTTTTCCCTCATAAGGGCCATTGGATCTGTAGAGGCTTCTAAACCCAAAATAAAGATGTCCCCCCAAAATAGCGTTTTTAGGATGAATGGGAAAAGAATCCAAAGCTTTTCGAACTCAGCCCATCTAGCAAAAAGGTAGTAGGGATGACCAGGCAGAATTTCTTCGAAATTTTGAGTAGCCCAATAATATTTGATAAGATTGGCCAGAAAAAACCTTTCCTTTTCCTTTTAAAAACGGGCCCAAACAAAACACTTTTTTTGGATTTTTATGGTTTTTATAAACCCTAAAATGTGTTTGAAAAATTTAAGGTCTGGGGGCCTTTAAAGGGTTTCCGAGATGAACATAGGGTTTGGGAGAGTTTCAAAGGGGGTTAAAAAAAGTTTAGGCAAAATTTTTAATCTAAAAGAGGGGGGGCCCCAAATCCCCCAAAAAAAACCAGGACAAAAAAAAGGGTTTGTTCCATGGGTTTGCAAAAATTTCCCTAAATTCAGTAAAAAGGGGGGGGTAATTATTTTTTATATAAATTTGGGGAATTTGTTTTTAAGTTATTTTTAAACCCTAAATTTTAAAAGGTATCTTCTTTCCAATGTTTCTGAAAAGTTAGTTCGAACCCAATTTAAAGCTGTTTTGGGCGCAATATTGGGGGGAAAGGCTTCTGTTTTTAGTGGAATTGACTTGTAATCCTTGACAAGGCTCCAAACTCCAACAAAACTGAGTATAGATTGGGTAAAGAAACATGAGGCGAGGTCAGGGATAATAGAATATCATTTGCATACAGGGAAATTTTAAAGGTTCTATTCTGTATTTCGATCCCTTTTATGCTTGAATTCAGATGGATGGCCACAGCCAATGGCTCAATGCTTAGTACAAACAACAAAGGGGAAAGGGGGCATTCCCTGCCTAGTACCATCGTCAAATTTTGAACTTTTGGAAAGATCCAGTGGGAGGCAAATAGTAGCAGACGGCCACAATATAGACCTTGAGCGCAGTGAATATATAGGACCTATCTTAATACCAAAGCTCCGAAGAACATGGACATGAATGTCCAATTGAGGCATCAAACTCGCTTTTCGGCATCTATGACTCAAAAAGAGAGCAGCTCTGATCTCAGGCGATTCATCAGACCTCAACAAGGTCAATGTCTGTCCTGGTATTATCCTGCACCCAGGTCTGCATAGCACAAATCCAGTCCTGGTCCTTATGAATCATTCTTGATGGAGACATACTGGCCAACCGGTACCAAAATTTTGTAAGATCTTTAAATCCGCTTCAGCAGAGCGATATCCTGAACTAGCGTGATCAATGCTGATCTTTGCTTGGCTTAGGAATCAGAGCAATAAATGAGTGCAGCATAGTTTCAGGAAATTCGGCTCCGTTCAGGAAGGCGTTATACATGGTCACCATTGTATCAGCCAATTGGGGATAGAACGTCTGGTAGTATAAATAGGTAAATCCATCAGGACCAGGAGCTTTACCTTGAGGGAGGGATTTAATTACCTCTTCAATCTTTTCCATCAAGATAGGCTCATTAAGAGAAGAATTCGCTTCTGTGGACAGCGATGGCAAATGACAAGAAGTCAAAAACTGGTCAACAAAGTTCGCTGATCTCACATCAGATCCTCAGGAAGAGTAATCGAAATAGAGGAAGCAAAATACTCTCTAAATCTATGGGCTATAAATCTGGACTGTTACATAACTCTCCCCCCCCCCCCCAACTCCCTAATGGCGTGCAGAGTACGAGACTCTGTGTCCCCTCGTAATTGCGAGGCCGATAAAGAATGCGCTTTATTCCCTCTGTTGTAATAACAATGCTTGGTATATAGCAGTAATTTTTCAGATTGTTGCAAAGCAAGAGATTTCAGTTCATGTCTAATATTAACAATAGATCGCAGAGTTTTCTTAGAAGGGCATCCTGCAAGGCTAGTTTCTAGCAATTTAAGTTTGGCCATAAGCTCCATACGACGGGAATCAGAATCCTTCTTAATGCGGGAGCCAATAGAAAAAAACTTTATGCCTTATTGCTTCCACAATAATGCAGATGTGGAGACAGAACCTTCATTTTCTACGAAATAGTCTACAATGGCCTATCTGATTTTGTCTCAATATTGAGGTTTCTTAATAATGCATCCATTTAGCCTCCAATGACATCTACAAGCAAAGGTATGGTCTGCAGTCAAAAGTAAAGTTATTGGTGCATGGTCCAACCATGTAATAGCGCCAATGTCAGAAGTCGCCATACATCTCAGGGTCGGAACATTACCAAAAAAGTAATCTATCCACGATTGTGAACAGTGAGCTGCTGAGTAATAAGTATAAAGACTATCACTATGGTTGCTATACGCCAAAGATTCAAATAGAGAGACTGGTTAATAAGTTTGCCGGAAGCTCAGACAATGTCACATTATAGGGAGGCTGTTACAGGGCTAGTATAATACTGGTCCATGGCCGTGGAGAAAGACATATTGAAATCGTCCCCCATAAGCAACATAGCTGGTAAAAGCTTAACTTCTTTATTTAAAACTGTTTTCAGAAACTTGAGCTGTGACTGGTTAGGGTCATAGACATTACATAACACTATAGGAGTATTTTGAAAAAGGCTTTGAAGAATAATGAACCTACCCCCTGGATCAATTATAGAGTGAGAGATATGTATGGGCTCAAGTGGTGGAAAGCAAAATGGCTATCACTGCCTTCTTTTGGGCTTGAGAGGCCACATATGCTTACAGATATAAGCGTTTACAAAAGAGAAATTGCCATCCTGGTTGAAATGAGTTTCTTGGATGAAAACTACCTCAACTTTGTGCAGCTTCAGTTCTGTGAGCAAGAGACACCTCTTAATAGGAGAATTGAGACCTTTAACATTGATGGATAATAACTTAGCCATAGTAAAAGTAACACAAGTAACAAAAGCTGATTACCCAACCAATATCAAAGGTCGTAGGGAAACCTATGCACCATAAGAGGGTCAGATTCTTAAGAAAATCTACACGAGACAAAAGGGAGGGGGAAGACAAACCAACAGAACAATTAGAACATAAAACCATCAAAACAGGAAAATTCCCAAAAACATCACCAGAGCTCTAAGGAAAACCCAGGACCCAGAGAGAGAATCAGAAAAAGTATTTACACCGATCAAACTGACTAATGTCCTAATGTCAATTATTATAAAGTAGGTCCCCCCCAAAAAAAGAAAGAGAAAAACAGAGAAGGAACACAAATCTGAATATCTCTCAAAAGGGGAATGATACTTCCGATCAGGAGGCCCAGTAGGGTGACTCTGACAGCTAATAGATATATATATATTTAAAAAAAAAAAAGGGGGGAGGAAAGAGGGAGAGAGACGGGAAAGAAAAAGAAGAAAGAAAAAAGGGGGAAAAAAAGAAGAGAAGAAAAAAAATTGGTATCTATCTAGCAGTCATGTACGTGAGGCTGTAAAACGAGAGGGAACATCCCAACTCGTAAATTGTTTAGCAAAAAAAGTGGAAAAAACCCGGCGAGGAAAGTAGAAAAATCAACCCAGAGAGCCCGCATTTCCCCCTGAGGGGGAGGTGTGAGGGGACACGTTGCTTCTTCGTTTATGTGTCACCGTCTGCCAAACAGGTGGTAAAGCTTGAGCAGAGTCCTCTAATTCCCAGTCCGGGATGTCCGGTTGAGGGATCTCCAAATTCGAGCAAAAGGTAGGTATGTCTGAATGGAAACGGACGACTGATGTCTGTCCTTTCACTGAGGCCAAGAGGGAGAAATGGTAGCCCCAGTGGTACAAAATTTTCCGTTCCTTCAAGATATGCAGCAGAGGCTTTAAGTAACGTCTTTTTTGTAATGTGATCCAGGAAAGGTCAGGATAGAATTGAAGTTCAGCACCGTTATATTTAGTAGACTTTAGGTTTCTAGCTTTGGCCATTATCTGTTCCTTTAAGGTGTAATCCTGGACGCAGCAAAAAACATCACGGGGCCTGCCCCTAACATCTTTTGGTTGGAGAGCCCTATGTGCTCTGTCCATCTTAATTCGATGACTCTTCGCTTCCCCCAGCACAGAATTAAAAACTATGTTCAGAGTGGCGTGCAGGTCTTCTTTTTCTTCTGTTTCAGGAAGACCTCTGATTCTAATATTGTGTCGTCTCCCTCTATTATTCAAGTCTTCCAATCGCCTTGTAGTTTCACGGAGTGCCTTGGCGTGGGAGTTGATATTTGTTTGTGTTTGAGAGACATATCTTCTGGTGTCGTCGTGGGCATTTTCCAGTGAGTCGACACGGCCCTCCGTATGTTTCAGATCTTGTCAGATGGAGGCTATTTCAGAGCGGCATGCGTCTTTGATTTCTGCTACAAGATTTTTAAAGTAATCTTTAGTAGGAAGCTGCTGTATGTACTCTCTTAGTTCTGGATCCATATTAGCCACAGGTGCATCAGAACCTTCGGCACCCAAAAGGGATTCCTGGGATGGAGACCACCGACCATCCAGAGTAGCCGATGAACAAGCCCCGGTATCTACTGGTTTCGTCCAGGACGGTTGTTTTATCATAGACATTTCAGTTATTTTTCTCTGGGATCCATGATCTTTAACTGATTTAGACGGCATTGCAAGTGTAGAGAAATGCTATATAAACAAGAGCACAGTGGAGTGTAGAAAGTTGAGGAGATAGTAGTTAGCAGATGAGGGAGACCTCTAGTGGAGTGAAAGGAGCCAAACGCTTAAGTTAAGTTTTGCAGGGTGTATCAGACTCCTATACAGTGATCTGAGCTTTGCAGGAGAACAAATAGGAGATAATCAGAGCAATGTCACTAAGCTATTGAGTAAGGCTTGCAGACTGAGTTGGAAGTGTCTCGAAATGTAGCTATATTGTCTCCTGATGGCTCAATATGGAGACGCTGCAGTAGCCTGCTATCCCTCACATAGTTGCTGTGAGGCTTAAAACAGGTTAGCTAGCTAGTTAATATCCCAACAGTCCCGCAGTGAAGACAATAAGAGTCTCTTTACAAATGGCCTCTTTTCACCTGCTTGCTGACAGTATGCTGGTAGAAAGCCACACTTAGATCTTCAACAGGCCAGGAACATTGCTTATCTCTGATGGCTCTAGGAGCAATATGGCGGCCGTGAGGGCAGACAAGTGGAAGGGAACTGCGCTTGTCCCCAGGGAATTGGTGGCAATGCTGCAGCTGTAGAGGCAGGTAGGCGGCAGAGAGCTGCACTTATCTCCGGCAGGTCCGGTAGTAATATTGCGGCCGTTAAGGGAAGCGGGCGGTGGGATGCTGCGCTTGTGGCGGCGTGGCGACCACGATAGCTGGCGGGTGGAGGCGAGCCGCATTGATCTGCTGTCGTGTTTGGAGAGGAAAGTAGTCTCCTAGCTGCAAATGTCCTATAGTGGTGACGTTTTATAGATGACATTTTTATTCTGTGGCAGGGAACTACTGATGAATTTAAAGCATTTGTAGATGAATTAAACATCAATTACATAGGGATGCGTTTTACCTATGTGATTGATGAAAAAGAGATCGCCTTTCTGGACCTAAATATCATAAAAGATGCATATAGTGGCCTAACAACTAATACCCAACGCAAGATGACTGCAACAAACAGTCTACTGCGTTGGGAGAGCCACCATCCATTTGCCCTAAAGAGGGGAATCTCCAGGGGGCAATACCTTAGGATCAGGAGGAATTACTCATCAATAACTGACTTCCACAAACAAGCAAAAGAACTGCAGGACAGGTTTTTGGAGCGGGGTTACCCGCAAGAGATTTTACGAACAGTATATCGATTTGCTTATGAGTCAAATAGATCGAGACTTTTGGACCCGAGATACTCCAAGAGAACACAGGAAATAGGAAATGAGGGAGGGCCCATGAGAATTATAGGTACATTTGATGATCATTCTAAGGATGTCAGAAAGATCCTAGAAAAATACTGGGGGATCCTGACATCTGATGAAGATCTAAGGGACATATTGCCAGATCGCCCATTGGTGACCTTCAGGAGAGGGAGATCCCTAAGGGATCGACTCGTGAAGAGTCATTATATTCCCATTAAAAAAGAAGGAACGTGGCTAGATCGGAAGCCACTAGGCATGTATCGATGCAGTGGCTGTATAGCAAGCCCATATATACATCAGTCTAAATCTTTCAGGGGTACTGTGAAAAATCAGGAGTATGATATCAGAGACTTTTTCAACTGTCGGACGGAGCGAGTTATATACTTGTGCACATGTGAATGTCAAATTCAATATGTGGGGAAAACTAAAAGATAACTGAGACGCAGAATTGGAGAGCACCTGGGAGATGTGAGGAATCAGAGGGACACTCCACTGGCTAAACACATCTGAGAAATGCATAATGGAAATGCCACAGGACTTAGATTTAATATTATAGAACAGGTGAGATTTTCAATTAGGAAAGGTGATGTGGATGTGAGACTCCTTAGGAAGGAAACAGAATGGACTTACCGTTTGGGTACAGTATATCCAGGAGGTTTGAATGAGATGCTTTATTTTGGCTGTTTTATTTCAGGATAATACTTGAGGGGTACCGTCCTGTATATCGGGACATGATAGTCCTAATACTGTATGTCATCATTTATGAGCACTATAGTGGTTTAATGATGTACTTTTGAATGTTATAATATATATGTCATTCTCCACCTCCCTATGTATATTAAGAACTAGCATTTTATAGTGTGATGTGGGACATTTTATTAAAGGCATATATGTGATGAGGTTTAATTTAGGAGCCTGTATAAGTGATCTTTTAAGACCTGGCATCCATCATGATTCATTATGGAAATATATTTTATATACATAGTATGAACATCGGGCAGCCAATTTGTTATTAGTAAAAAACATGGACTCCTTTGTGGGAGATCGGAGAGAAATTTATTTATGAAGATGCTTAAATGTATACCAAATTTGGCTGATAGATATCGGCTTGATCTCTAAGCAGTCTGTGGAGTGCGTTGACCAGACGATTGAATAGGCTGATGGAAGTGGCTTGGTCTTTACATAGACTGTGGAGCGCGGAGGTGCAGAGGATTGAACATTGACGCATGCGCGGTGGATACTTTCTGTTTGAGTAGTCGGGATGCCGTGTGCGACTGCGTGAGTTGCGAGTGCAGGCGCCGACACACCCAGATGTTCGTAGAAGACACCGGGAAGTTTACTTCCGCACTCAGAGAAACGCTGGAACGTTTAGGTGAGATGGAAGTTATAACTCAATGGCAGTAATGTTTTTCTGATAGAGGGATTTCTATTGGCTGTAGCATTAACTGGGAGGTGGAGGACTCCTATAAATGGCATCAGATGATAGATCGGGGTTGGACACCCGACATCAGTGGTCGTTCCAGAACATTATTTGTTTGTTCTCCTTATCACAGATTTCTCTTTTTATACGTTTCTGTGGGCTTTGAATATTCCCCTGATGAACCTTCATGCATATGAGGGGTAAACGCGTTGGAAAAGAAAAGAGTTTTTTGCAAGCCTTATTTTTTATTTTTAATATATGTGAGATTTTTTATTTATATATATATATATATATATATATATATATATATATATATTTTAATATAAAATATATATAATATATTATATATAATATATATATTCTGGTCACAGGGCCGTCCTTTTTGGGATGATAACTCTGTTCTTCAAAGGGATATAGTAGGGTCTATGATAGGGTTAGAATTGTACCCTGAGTTCCCCTATTTTTTCCTGTTGCCTGAAAAGAGGATAGGATACACGAAGTGGAACGAGAGATTTGAAGCCCGGAAGTGACTACTAAAAGTAAGTGACCACAATGTGGCAGTGAATATTAATGGTATTTATCCCTATATACTTGAAGTAATGTATTAGACTGGACACACTGATGGTGATATTATGTGATTAGAAAGTTTTTTATTGTATTTATGAATAAAGGTTAAGTTTTACCTAGATTACAATACCCTCAATCTGTGATATAATTATATTGAAGCCTTTGTATATATTATGACAATTTTATGCTAAAGATAAATGTTAGTTTGTAACTCAATCACGGATGACAGCTTTTTTTTTTTTCTATTTATCGTCCACCCGTACAAAGATTATTATTTATTTTAAGGCACCATTAGTTCCAAGATTAATTACAATTATGTGGGGTCACATAGATAACATATGTCAGACAAGTATAATGGTGACGATAAATGTATAACAACTGGTACAGAGAAGGCTTACATTCTACAAGGAAGAGGGAAGGAGACAGGAGGTGAGGGGCAGACATATTTGTGGGGTGGAGTAGGGGTAAGCAGGGTTATTGTAAGTTGGAGGCTCCTTTAGAGATGGGTTTCAGGTTTTTTTGAACCTGGTGAAGGTGGAGGAGAGTCTGATGTGTTGGGGCAGTGAGTTCCAGAGTGTGGGGGAAGCACGAGAGAAGTCTTGGAGACGGTTATGTGAGTTGCTGACAAGAGAAGAGCAGAGAAGAGAGAGCAGATTATGTTGAGAAACCTGACTAAGCGTCTTTGAACAGACACAAAACGCGTAGTTTCCATATAAAGTATTATATTTTCTATGGAGTATCAGCGCTTCACTTCTCATAATCTGGCCCCGTTCTTGTCAAACTGATCTCTGGGAGTTTTCATTCCCTGTGTATAGAATTAGTACAAGCTCAGTGTAGCTAAGATTGAGAGGAGAAAAAATATAAAATTTAAAAAAAAAAGTGGGGAGGGAGGTAAAAGAGGAATGAGGGGGCCAGGGAAGTGCAAATCACAATAACTCTCCAGAGCTTAAAAGGAGAGGGAAGCGGTTGCAAGGCTCTTTAATGGGTCAGATGTGGCTGTGGGGAACACTAGATAAATTCTAATTCCATCCACTTTAATTAAATCCTACCCTCCAGGTTGATCCCAACCACACACTATATGGACCAATAGAGGGTCCTTGATCTCTGTGGTTTCCTCAAGGAGAAACTTTACCCCCTGTAGAGCTGCATTCAAAATGTAGAGAAGGGCATACAGCTGCAAGCTCCTGAATCTTCCATCTGTTAGGAACTTGCAGTAACGAATACGGTTGGTGCTCGAAATGTGTCTGCTGATCTGCAGTGTCAGGTCACTTTTCAATGGAATGAAATAGAGTGTGAATTTTATATATTAAAGGGGATGTATCGCTTCCTTACTTCGGCTGAGTCACACTTCTCTTAGCTTCCCAGCTCTGTGAATGCAGGGGCGTTTCTTCCCCTCCCAGCTGGATGACATCATCCCCCCTTCACTGCTGGCCTGAGACTCCCCCCCCCCTCCCCTCTGAGTCCACATATCACTGTGTCTCTCCTTATCAGTCTTATTTTATAAGAGCTGTATACATACCACAGGCTGCATTCAATCTAATCTGAGCACTGATCTCTCACAGCTGGAGATGTATTACAGCTTTCTAAGAACGGCACAGATCTTCATGTATGCAGGAGAGTTAGGCACAGGGTCAAAACTGTCATGTTTTCTCATTGTACAATCTGCTGCAGTCTGTTTCTGCTAGGTGTGGAAACAGAAAATGCTACAGCCCCTAACTCTGAGTCAGAGACACAGCTCCGTGAATCGACCCAGGTGCTGTACAGAATGTAAATGAGCTCTCAGCTAGTGAATTGCAAGGAGGAGGGATCAGGAGGGATTAGACCCACACTGGATATCAGTGTAAATAAAAACACAAGATAAGGGACACTGTGAGAAAAAGGCAGCTTTGCTAATGACATCCAATTGCAAAGTTGCTTGTTTTCACTGTCCCCTTATTCTGAAGACCATTTAATGAAACGATAACACCCCTTTAAGTACTGGCTTCTTGGGTGCTGGAACAAATCTACAGTTGCCAGACAGAGATCACTCTGCGAGCCCATTGAATTCATTCCATGGACCTCCATGCACTGCATCATCAGACCCTGTGAGTACAGAGCTATTCTCCCATTGATGCAGTTTCCCTATAATTTCACACATATAGGGCGAAATGTGTGAACGGGGCTGCACCAGAAGCAGTCTTTTCAGCACGACATCTAGCGCAGCCCCATTGGCGATAGTTTTAAATCTCCCGTATGCCAATATCAGGTGAATTACAGAGCACCTATGGCACTTTGCAATGCGCCTGGGATCGGGGGGCATGTGGGAGGTGGGGCTCACTAGAAACCATACGAAGCTATAGATTTATAACTTCGTTACGGCCTTTCTAGGCACATTACTGCTGGAACAGGTACTTTCAAAGTGGTTTACCTGAGCCAGAAGTGTCGTCCTAGCGCTAGAATGCGCCTGATTTATGATCCACAGTAGAACAGGTTCATAGATTCAATACTAGAATATTGGACAGGAGGTCACTCACTGAAACCCAGTAAACTGCAACAGCAATCTGGCAGTGGGAAAATACCATCAAAATTTTTCATTTCACATATTGACAGGCAATATCCGATTATTACATGGAATTTTCTTTTATATATAATTTTTTTTTTTTTAAAGGTTCCTTATGTACATTATTCTCCCTGACATCACTTCTGTGCACTCTAATAGCACAGCAGTGAGAGGATTGCTTGATGACCCTTTTTTCTGGTTGGGTCTGGTTGGAGAAGTGTAAGTATCAGCAATAGTGCAGTTAAAACTAAATAGTTTTTAGTGCAGAAAAAGATTACCCTATTTTCCTTTCATGTACTGCTCATGGTCTAGTATAATTAGATCTGTCCCTGTGGCGAGAACAATAGAGCGATCATTATATCATTACCTACTAATTGTAATGAGAATCTAGAGAAACTAGGAGCCACTGAGCAGCTAATGTCACGTGAGATTAGTCTGCCTTGCTAAACAAATGTCCTTCTCTAGCTGTGTAAGAGAACGAGATATTAGATGTAGTTTTTAATTGCATAGGACTGCCGGAAATAAATAAATAAATATTGTAGAAAATTCTAAAAATAGTTTTCCAAGAATATTTTTCATCAAAAATACTTTCGGAAGACAGGGTTGCTTTAAATATCCACAGATGGCAGGTGGGGGGTGGGGGATGGGGGCTAAGTGACATGTGCTGGCACATTAAATTGCTAAATGTGCAGCATAAAAGAACACTGTCCATCACGAGCACACGGTACACAAGCACAGCTCATGACATGAGGGTCCCAGCTATACAATGAATGAATGGATAATGGAAAAGATAGAAAAAGATATAGATAGATTAGATATGATAACAAACAGCCTGAGTGGATGGGCAGAGTGCAGGACCAAAATGGCAGATACTCCCCCATACATACAATCTAAAAATGGTCAATACCTTGAAAAATAAATATTACAGTATTTGCCTCTTTTTTGTGTGTTTGCACGTGTATTGCAACCTCTACCATTTATTTTACAGTTGTGGGAGGTGCTGACAATTTTTTTTGTATTGTATGTAGGAGGTAGTGGCTGCCTCCATTTTGGTCTTGCACTCCACCCATCCATTCTTAACAGAGTATAGCTGGGACACTCATGCCCTGAAAGGTATGGAAGTCTGGAAAAGTGATGAGGGGCGATATTGTTTTTAGGAGAACCCCATCTGAACTGAAGCCACCTTGCCACTGGTGGATGGATCATCAGTTTTGTTTAAAAATGTGTGCTAAGAGCTTCAGATTGTGGTGGGTTTTTTTTTTTTTTTTGTTACAGATAGCAGATATGCATGTTGAAATAATCATGTACAAGGATGTAACTAGAATCCAGTACAGGATAAAGTAATGTATGTCACAGTGACTGCACAGCAGAATAGTGAGTGCAGCTCTGGGTTATAATACAGGATGTAATATAGGTTCAGTCACAGGATAAGTAAGTATGTACACAGTGACTGCACCAGAGAATAGTGAGTGCTGCTTCTGAGTATTAATCAGGATGTAAACTCAGAATCAGTACAGGATAAGTAATGTAATGTCTAATGAACACAAGTGAAAATTGCACGAGCAGAATTGTAAGAGGGCAGCACTGGAGGACATTTCATGATGTAACTCAGGGATCAGGTACAGGATATGCTAATGTACACTCCACGGGCACTTTAATTAGGTACACCTGTCCAACTGATCGTTAATACACTTAATTTTCTAATCAGCCTATAACATGGCGGCAACCGTCACAGTGCATTTAGGCATGTAGACATGTCAAGACAATCTCCTGCAGTTCAAAAACCGAGCCATCTGTATGGGGGAAGAAAGGGTGATTTGATTGCCTTTAGGAACGTGGCGATGTTGTTGGTGCCAGAAGGCTTGGTCTAGTATTTCCAGAAACTGTGGATCTTCCTGGCGATTTTCACGCACACCTAACCATCTCTAGGGTTTACAGAGATATGGGTCGAAAAAAGACAAAAACACCGTGAGCGGAGTCCTGTGGGCGGAAATCGCCTTGTTGATGCAGAGGGTCAAAGGAGGAATGGGCAGACTGGTTCGAGCTGATAGAAGGCTCAGTGATCAAATAGCCACCCCGTTACAAACCAAGGTAGGCAGAAGAGCATCTTCTGAACGATCAGTACGGGAACTTTGAGGCAGATGAGCTACAGCAGCAGAAGACCACACCGGGTGCCATCCCTTTCAGCTAAGAACAGGAAATGAGGCCTCCAATTGCTCAAGCTCATGAAAAATTGGACGCTAGAGATTGGAAAAAACGTTGCTGGTTGATGAGTCTCGATTTTCTGCTGCGACATTCGGATGGTAGGGTCAGTAATTTGGCCAGGTCCAACATCAATGATACGCATGGATCCATCCTGCCTTGTATCGATCGGTTTCAGAACTCGCGGCGTAGGTGGTGTCATGGTGTGGGGAATATTTTTTGGCACTCTTTGGGCACTTGGTACATAATTGAGCATCGTATGCAAACACCTTTTGGGAATCTACTTCCACGAAAAGAAGAGTTATGAGGCAGTTCTGAAGGGCAAAACGGGGGTCCAACCCAGTTTACTAGCATGGGTTTGTGTTCCTAAATATAAAAGTGGCCGCTGTGGCGTGTATGTATGCAGCTGATGCACAGCAGAATAGTGAGTGTAGATTTCTGAAGTATAATAATGGATGTAACTCAGGGATCAGTACAGGATAAGTTATGTAAATGTATTGTTAACTCAGTGACTGTACCTGCAGAATAGTGAATGCAGTCTCTGAGTATAATCATAGGATGTAACTTCAGGGGATCAGTACAGGATAAGTAATGTAATGTATGTACACAGTGACTTTACCAGTCTGTAATATGGAGTTGAGCTCGGGGAGTATAATGCTGGATTGTAAAAAATCAGGACTCAGTACAGGTTAGATAATGTAATATACAGTGAATGCACAAAGAAGAATAGTGACGTCAGCTATGCAGCTATAATACAGGGATAGTAACTGAGGATCAGTACAGGATAAGTAATGTTTGTATACACACGTGGGGACTGCACCAGAAGAATAGTGAGTTGCAGCTCTGGAGTTAATTACAGGCTGTAACTCAAGAAAAAGTACCAGGATAAAAAATCTTATTTACAATGTGACTGCACCAACAGAATAGTGAGTGCAGCTCTGGATGTGCTGTTTCCCAACAGTCAGTAGGTGGCAGGGACGTTTCCTGTGAGCAGTTTCCTGCATTCACTCGAGCTTCCCTGGAATATATGATATGTGCATGCTTCTTGCTTGTGGGGAGCTGTACTGCTGGATAAAGGGAATTACAGCAAAAAGCCCCCGGTCCCCAGGATAGGATGGTGGGGGGTCGGGATGTACGCAACCAGGCCGTGTAAGCATCTAGGTAACAGCAGCAGAAGCAGAGGAGAACAGCTGAGCAAGAGAGGCAAAGCAGTGAAGATACAAGCCCACTGCACCCACCTGGAAGAGTGAAGGATCTGGTGGTGGTCAGCAACTCTGCTTCTGCCAAAGGCTCTGACGGTAAGAGGACTGACAAAGTCCCTGCACAGCCAGCGAGACAAAATCAAGCCCCAGCCACCCAGGACTAAGCAGGGAGGGGGCAGAGATGTGCACGCAATGGCCAGCAGAGGTGATGGAGATCATCAGGGAGCAGGAGGAGTGGGAGGTGGGAGGAGCAGCAATGAACCACCTGTTCTCTCCAGCTCAAGCACAAGCAGCAAAAAGGCTGAAAATAACGAGAAAACGGCCCATAGTGCTCAGCAGCATACACCCCCTATCACACACCAATGAGAAGCGCACAGAGGATACAGGGAGAAAGCAAAAGCCAGCACCCAGAGAAGCAGACCAAAGGCAGCGTCAGGAAAAAAGCTGTAAATCCCAATCAAACCTGGCAGTGACTCACACTGAAGTTGGAGGAGTGGGTGTGAGGCGATCGGGTAGGCCCGCCAATATCTTTGACTCCCGGATTGCAACCTACCTCCATCACACAATTTTGACTTGTACAAAACTTTAATTGAAGTTAACAGGTTTTCTCGTCTGGTTACATTAAAAAATCATTTCTCTTTAATGGATAATCATGGTATAGAAAATAGGCCTGCTGCCACCTCTAATAATAATGATGCTTCTATTGAGAATTTAGCCCCAGTGTTTCCATTTTCCGAGTTGTGCAATTTAACATCTCTTAGAACCTTGAGATCAGAGAGTCCATTAATAATCAATATATGATCCCCATTAATTTTAAGGGTAAAAATGAGACTTTCTATCCAGTAAACTCACGACCTGTAGGTTTAGACATCTTTCAGGAAAGGGTAGAGAAGGATCTTACCCATTTATATGAACGAGTAAAAAGGACAAAAAATAAACAAAATATCACTACTGAGGAGTGTTTAGCCTTATCCCAGATTCAAAATAATCAAGATCTTATAGTCAAGAGCCTGCAGATAAAGGGGGAATCAATAGTTGTATCTTGATAGGAGCTTTTATCGCAGAGAAAATTAAAAATGTTACACGATTCAGATACATATCTTTACTTACACATAGATCCCTCAAATGATTATAAGGTACTGTTGTGGTCTTTTACAACTAGGTGTATTCTATGGAATTCTTTTCAGAATTCAGCTGATCAGATTATGTGTGGAACATCCCAATTGTACCAATCTTACACTCACTGACCAAGGTTCCAAAGGCCATCTTCCCTCACCCATTTACGACATTGTGGCAGGTATAGGTTCCCTGACTGAACACTTGGGTCAGTGGGTGGATTATTCAAATACTGCAGCCTCTTAGTGGTTATTTGCCAGGATATCCTTCGTGACACAAAACATCTAATAATAGCATTGAACTCAGAGTACCTGGAATATCAAGGGGTTACAGTGGTTATCATGCGATGTGGTAGGTTTTTACTCCTGTATGCCAACACAATATCTACTCTATTTGTTTATCATATCCTTTGGATAAAAGTTAGTGTTATTTCACAAACCAAATGAGAGTATATGTCACATGGTAGAGTATCTATTATCAACACAATTTCTTACAAGTTTGACTCCTAGTTTCTTTGTACAGAGAAGAGGGGATCAAGGGGGGCGAGGTTTTCCCCTCCCTGCCGGCAATTTTTAGGTCGCTCTCGTCTGGGAGGGAAAAATACCTCTTCTCTGATGCATCGTCCTTCTCCCCCCAATCTATTGGTTAATGGGAGATATATTGATCTGATCTCTTTATGGTGGGGAGGGGGCACGTGAACAAAACATGCTAAAGAATTTTTCGCAGTACATGGTGGACAATCCTCATGAACTTGCAATCTTTAAATCTTATAGACGAGGACCCCATTGTGCAATTTTTTGGATGTAAACACTAAAGGCCTACGTTCACACGCCTAATCTTTGGGCTCAGGATTGGACGCCGTACTCCGCACGGATGTTGCGTTCAGTACGGCGCCCAATATCCGTCCATGTCCTTACGGTTATTTCCACTGCTCTCATAAGAGAACAGTGGAATCCCGTCGCTCCTCCCCGCACGGCAAATCCGCCGCGGAGGGGAGAAAGTGACATGCACAATATATTTACGGCCGGGACCGCGCCATGTAAACAATGTATTGTCTATGCGCGGACGGGAGAGGAGCACCCCGACCGCCACTCCGGCCCCGCCCCACGTACCTGCCCTTATTCACGGCGCGATTTCGTGAGCTCAAACGGTACTCACAAATCACGTCGGGGGAAAAGCCGTGTGAAACACCAAGGGCCTAATGGATCTCCCCAGGAAAGTATAACTAGTGTCTACCATACCGCAAACCTACAAGCACGCAAATTCTTTATTGCGTGCGGAATCATGTCATCCCCGGGCACATCATAAAAACATTCGCCTATGGTGAACCGGCGTTCGTATGAAAAGATGCTGCACAACTAATTCAGATTATCAATGCAGTAGAGAAAAATATGGAACAGAGACTGCTACAAACGAGGCATAACCTTTTTTTCTCCCCCCGGCGTCTATCACAAGAGCCAAAACAAAGAATAGATCAATTAATAGAGAATTCTCTACTACAGGACTCTCCCAAATCTTGTTGCTCAATGAAGCTTATCCACTTTTTCAATATACCACTTACAGCCATCAGTACTGCGGATGTGGTAAAATTATTAAGTAAACATTGCACAATTTTGTATACTAACACACAAATGTGTAATTACTGCAGCGACATATGAGATTCGTCTCAAAAAAAAGCTCCCACACTCGAGTCATTACTAGATCACCTAGTTTATTATCTAGTGAAATTTACCTTAAAAAATAATTGGTTTATCTACAACTAGTTTTTATAATTGTGGACACAAACAGTGCACTGCCTGTAAATATGCCCATAAAACCAAACATTGTATATTTTCAAATGGCACAAAAGCTACAATACTAAAACATCATATTTATCTGTAATGTAAGTATGTATATATATTGTCTCTTGTGAGAGCTGCCGTCCCTGTGCGTATGTGGGTGTTACTACGGGACCCTCAAAATCAGGATAAGGAGAACCTTTCTGATTCTATAAGAACAGATGTTTTAAATGCTCGAGCGTTTCCAGGCATTTTCAGGTGGTTCACAACAGGAAGAATTGACATCCTTTAGTTTCTCGTCGCAAGTAGAGAAAGTTGCTGTTCCCACCATCAAGGGGCGGGGATTGCACCGCAAAGCTACCTTGATAGAGAATCTATATTGATTTTGAGAGTGGGACTAAGAATATTGATGGGGCTTAACTTCGGCAGGATATATATGTTCTCATTATTGCATCTGCATATTTGGTTATTGATAATTATGTATATGTTTCAGTGCTTATTGATGATACCCACACCCTATCAGCTTTTTTTTAAAATGTTTTGAAGGAGAGGGAAAGGGGAAAAAAAAAAAAAAGAAAACAGTGAGGGAGGAAAAGAAGAAAGGAAGGATTTCCTTTTTTTTTCTCTTTTATTCTTTGATATTTAATAGGAAGTGGGTTGTGATCCATTTTTGGTCACATGTGGTTCCGCAACTTCCTTTAAATTAGACACACCATTTTTTGATTTAAATGACCATGAGTTAGGAATGCTATCTGAAACGCGTCGGTCTAAAGTGTGTTGTATCATCATGTTACACTGGTAAAGTAAAAAGCGTCTTATGGCGCTTCAAGTTCATGCCATCTTCTGGGATTTTATATTTTAATTGTACCAATAAAGTATGATTTTTTAACATGATCTATCTGGTGTCTCGGAAGATGCTGGCCAACCATTTGCTTTCTAATTACTTGTTACGGTGTGGACTCCACTTGCGCCGTGCTCCTGGGACTCGGAGCTACATTTACAGCGGGTGAGCTGATTTCTGTTTATCTCTTCAAGAGTTATGAGCGAACACAGGGGAAGGAAGATCGGTCCTTGCTGCAGGAGGTATACGGGGAATAACAATATGCAATCAAGAACGCATCCTAAAAATATAAAAACAGGTGCTCTAATAATGAGCATTGAGCGATGGCTGAAAAGAGGACATGAAATACCTGGAGGAGAGGAACATATTATTCCTGAATAGTGGGCCATTCCGGAGAAAATCTGGGCCCAACTTGCAGCGGTTCAAGGAGATGGGGGGGGGGGATAGGGGATCAGAGGAGTGAAGGTGAGGAAGGAGGGGGAGAGTGGATGGAGGGGCCAAGGGGGAGCGACTCTCAGGCCTCTCACCTTCCCAGTGTTGTTCAAGGCAGCACTCAGCATTGGGATCCCCACACATCAGGTGTTCTGCCAGAGTCAACCAGTTTTGGCTACAGAGATGGCGACCACCAGGAGCCCTGGGGGGGGGGGGGGGGGGGCTCAGAGAGCAGATCGTACCAGCTGTATGTCCCCGTGGGAGCCTGCCACACCTTAGCCTTCGGGGGACGACCCTCTTGAAGAAAAGAGGGGAGGGAAAGCGCGAAGCAAATGCAGGCAGTCACATAGGTGAGTTGACTCAGTGGACTTTGGGTCCTTCATGGGGTGTTTTCCAGCGCAGCCTGAGGGGGAACCCTGAGGTGGCAGGATGGAGGGTCCCGCTGCAGGCAGGGCCCCGTCAAAATTCCTGACGTACCTGAAGTGGGAAAGAGTCAAGCTAGTGGGGAGAATATGGTTCGCAGATAAGGCTGGTAACATTCCAGTGTAGTCACCCCTGGCGAAAAATGTCACGTTACCGTGAAGAACGATGGAGAAGGGCAAAGGGCCCAACAGTGAAGGTTCTTGAGGGCAACGGACAGCAGGAAGAAATTCCTGTAATCAGGGAACCCCCCTGCAGGGCAAGGGAAGAGGGCGGGAAAAAAAACGGGCGGGCTCACATATAGAGCGTCAGGGACATGAGTCCCCCATAGAGAAAGACTGGGGAATCTGATGGAAGAAATGGATGTGGAAAGGCGGTTCCAGCGAGGCGAGAAAGTAAGGGTAGATGAGTGGAGTGATGAAATGGAGGTAAAACCGCTGGTAACAACAAATGTAGGTGGAAAGGGAGGGAAAAATGATGGACATGGATGTGGAGAAAGGAGAGGGAAAATGATGGATGTGAATGTGGAGGGGAGGGGATGATGGAGTGGAGGGGAGGTGAGAATGATGGAGGAATGTGGAGGGGAGGGAGTATGATGGAGTGAATGTGAGAGGGGAAGGAGAATGATGGAGTGAATGTTGAGGGGAAGGAGAATGATGTAGTGGAATGTTTAGTTTAATTGTATAAAGATTATATAATGTGGATTTTACGTTTAAAACTAATTACATACATATATTTTCCTTCTCCCATTCATTATAAACCCCCCCAAAAAATAAACCACAACCCCCCCCCCCCCCCCCCCCCCCCCCCCCCATTTTCCCCCCCCCCCCCCACCCCCCCTACCCACCCCCCCCCCCCCCTTCTTTCTTTTCTGGAAGGAGTAAATGTTGGTTTGAGGGGTCCCACCCCGACCTGGGAGGTGAAAGCAAGATATGTGTGGAGGGTTGGGATGGGATCTAGGAACACGGAATGGAGGATTGAATGTAGAAGCGGATGCAGGTAGTAAGGGGCCGAGGGGGTGGATTGGTAAATATGTGACATGAGGAGGAGAAGGGTGGATGAACAAGAAAGAAACAAAACCTAAAATGCTATTGGTGGGGAAGGGTGGGGACCAGGGAGCTGGCCCACCTGACCCTACCAAAGGTACGCACCTGTCCCATCGGACCTCCGGGCAAGCTGGATGATGGGGCCAGGATAAGAAGTTAAGCAAGCCTGTGAGCGGCTGGAGGGGATAGGTCTTTCCAGCTGCCATGGGTTGTGCGGAGTGAGGGGATCAGCGCGCATCCTGGAGGCTTAATGAGAGGTGAGAGTTCGTTAAACAGTAGTACGGCGAGGGAGTACCAATGTCCTTATTGGATTGAGAGGCAGGACTCTAAAGCCTTCTGAGATCAAAGGACAAGGGGACGGGAAGGGAGGCCCAGACTCCTACAAGCCAGGCTGGAGTAACCCCAGAGTGAAACTGTGGTCCATCTTCAAGTGGGAAGGTGATGATGCATGCCCGCAAATGTACTAGGGTAGTAGAGCTTTCTTTGGGATGGATGCTTTCAGGGCGTCCTTTTGGGACTCCCATTTTTTTGTGAGCTTTTCTGTGACGGCAAAGGGCCTCAAGCTCTTCTGGTTCCCGCTAACGAGGTGAAGCAGAGTTGCCCAAGTGGAGGGGGTTTGTGTTCAGGCAATCTCTCCTCAGATAACATCAAGAGAGTGACCAGTCCTGACCCCCCCCCTCCCCCACCCCCCCCCCCCCCCCCCACCCACTCCCCCCCCCACTACCCCCCCCCCACCCCCCCCCCACCCCCCCGTAAATTGAGTCTCTCTCTAGTATGGACATCATGACCTGGCTCAGGATACGGGAGGAGGTCCCTCCAGTTCTCCATCACAATGAACAGGGTTGTAGCAAGCATTTGGTCGGGGGTCACATGGAACTTCATGGTGTAAAACTGAGTGGAACTCAGGTAACACCGTCAACCCACATTCCATCCTTCACTCTTTCCTTGGGACCATGACTGAATCCTGGTCTTCCACACACACTTCACGCGCAACAGTGTAGGCGCAAGTGTGAGCACTGTGTCGGGGAAGACAGGGACACCTGGCTGCGTCGTGTGGCAGGATTTCGCTGCCACCTTGTTTGGTATTTCGGGCTTCCGTTTATTCCGCTGCCCTTTTGTCTTTGCCAATACAGTAATCCTCCAGAGGATGGGCAGAGAGTGCAGGGCGGAGGACATCGGAAAGAGGACATCAGGGTGGGCACCAGTAGAGGTGAAGGAGAGCTGGAGGGCCAGTGATAAGAAAGGGAAAGTCAGCAGCGCAAAAGAGGCGTATGGAGGCATGCCGAAGGGATAGAGGGGGGACCCCTGATCCATGCCGGGGGAACTCAGACCTTGAACCCTGAGGTGGCAGCCAATGCTGACCAAGCTGAGGCCCCGGGGCGAGAGTAAGAGCTAGAAGAGGAGGGCCTGAGAGGATGGAGACAGAAAGAGAAGGAGGCCCGCCCTCCCTGCAGCTCATCAGAGACGAGGGTAAAGCGGAAAGTGAGGAGCGGCCTACAAAGAAACAGGGTGCGAAGAAAGGAAAAAAGAAGACGAGGGCAGGCGAAGCCTCAACTTCTTTAGAGTGGGACGATTTTATTCCCCTGACCCAAGTCCCGGCTAAAATAAGGCAGGGAACCCCCCCTCTGATTCGTTCTCTCTAATTAAGCACAGTGCCTTGTCGACCTCATTGGTGGTTATAAGAATGAGGGAGTTGAGGGTGTACAGGAGCATGGGGTAGTGCCTTCGGGGGGTATATGGCACCTCTCTTCTTGGCGTGCCTCTAAACAATCTGGGGGGTCACAGAAGTTTACCAGGAGAAGAGAAAAACACCCGAGCCCCAGTCGGCAGCGGGGGAGATAAGGTCACTGAGGGCGGGCACTGGGAAAGGTTCAGAGAATTCTGTGGGGGGCACAGAGAGCAACCGGGGGGTTTATGGGAGAGGTACTGGGATTGGATGTCTATGTCAGCCTCAAGAGCTCATACCTGAAGCCTTCTGATGAGAGGAGGGCCTTGACAAGGGGGAAGACAAAGCTTGTCGAGCCGATCATCAATGATGGCGGCACTCTCCCCGTTGACGTGGCAAGTATTAATGTTGCCAGCATTAAGTCAGAACGGCTAGATATGCGGCTTGGTTTTTTTCAGCGGGTTGAAGATGATATTTTGTTTTTTGCAAGAGACCAGGATGACAGATTCTGTCATTATTCAGAAAGGTATGTGTGATTGGCGGGGCAGGTCCTTCATATCTGCGTCTCTGGTAAGCCGAGAGTTATTGCGGGGTGGCGTTCTATTTACGCGAGGTAGAAAGCAGGAGGGTTATCGGGTCGAAAATGGGGAGTTTCTGATCTGGATGTTCTCATGAAGGACAGGACATCAGACTTAGTAATATCAGGTCCCCAAAGCACGTCGGGAGAGGAAATGTCTCTCATAGGACACAAACCTTCCTTTTTACACAGTTCGGCAAGTTGTCTTTGGAGGGGGACTTTAATACTACCCAAGGTCCCTGGGTATCGGGAAGGTTCCAGAGCGGGCTCTGACTAATGATGGCGTCGCCTTTGAGTAGGATAGTCAGTGAGGCTGTCTGGAGGATGTCCACATCAGCACACCCCGGACCACAGGGGTTCAACTTTTGGTAGGGGTAGCCAGTGCAGGTTAGAATAGACAGGTTTTTCTTTGAGGCGGAGGCTGTCCTCGTCACGCTGTCGTGTGGTCGAGGGGGGAATTCTCCGATCACTGTATAATTAGGTTTTCTTGAATGTTTCAGAACCTCGCATGGGCCGAGGCTACTGGATGCTCAAATTCGTCACTCTGGAAGAAGCTCCGAATCTCGACAATCAATCGAGGAATTTCTTCAGTCTCATGTCCCCTTTAATAGGTCTCATGCAGAAGTAGTCAGAGTGGTGGGATGACTATTAATGAAAAAGGGTGTCGAGGTTCTTCCGAGACCTCTAACCTCAGGATCTGGAGCAGGTACGCCTGTACCGTCGCCTGAGGAGGAAACTCGAGCATCTTGTCTTGACGGGGGTAGCTGCATGGAAGATCAACGGAGTGAAGTCCATGCTCATGAGGTGTCAGTTTGATAGGCACGCATCCTTGGTTTTTGAGAGGGATTTCAGAAAGTACTGCTCGCCCAACCGTTACAAAGACTGCATGGACCTGTCAGTGAGTTGTAAAGATGGTGACAGGGCGCTGAGGGATAAGTTTCAAGGGTCTCTGGAAACGGTTCAGATCAGCGATCTCGGAGATCGTCCAGGTCCTTCTAATAAACACTCTCTTGGGTAGGAAGGGAACTGGATCGGGACAGGATGGGGTTTTCCTGGCTGATTGCCATCCTAGCCCAGGGGTAAACCTCTCGCTGGACATTTTGACAGAATCGATCAGAGAAGAGGAAGTGAATAATTGGCGATTGTAGGGCTTCAGCCCTCAAGAAAGTCCACCTGGGCCTGATGGGCCTAAAATCAGGAATTTTACAAGACCGTTTATGGGACACCTTGGTTTCCCTTCTTGATGAGGTAATAAATGAGTGTCTCTCTCGGGGCTCTGCAAGTCAATGAGGGAGGTCAGCATTGATCTTCTGTCGAAGGGTAAAGATCCCTCCCACATTGAGTAATTGGCGTCCCATAGCGCTGTCAATGTGGAAGGAAAGATTATGGCAAAAGTGCTTTTCAACTGGCTAATTGATTTGCCTATCCAGCTCCTGTCATCGGCAGCAATGCTCATGTTCCAGCCGCAAGCACAGTTAGTGCAGCCCTCGGTATCCGGGAAACCGTGGAGCGGGGCAGGGCGGGTCATATGGAAGGGGCTACATACTGTCTTTGATCTGGCCCAAGGCCTTTGATCGGTTGCACTGAGTATCTCTGGGCCAACGCTTCTGAGATAAGCCTGACCGGGGCGGTTTGTAGATGGTTAAGAACAATTGTACAAGGGGCTGAGGAGCTTTCCGCTTGTGATTGGTGTGGATTGGGCAGCCTTTTGAGGTGGGCTCGGTGCTGTCGTCAGGGTTTTCCTCACAGCCACTTTGCTCTCGTGTTCGCCATTCGACCTTTCTACAGCGAGGTTGGATGGTGGACCGTTGCGGCAGGCGGTGGGGATTGGGCCTGCGGGATCGGTTCCCCCTATGGGAAGGTCGTTGCTTAAGCGGCATGTCGTTCCCTTCTTTCGCTTTCTCCTTCGGAGGGGGGAGTGTCGTGATGTCAGAAGTAGACGGCACTCTTTGGAGGCATTTGCATCAGTATCAACCGGGAGAAGTGCGGAAGCCTTGTTTTAGAGAGGGAGATCCAAGCATTCAACTCCCGGACGCCCTCCCTGTGCCCCCAGAAAATCAATTCAGATCCTCGGCATTGAATTCGGCCATAGGGGATTACCCCTAGAAAAACTGGGAGGAGCAGGACTTTATATGCCGCTCAGAAGGTGGAACAGTGGAAAGGTGGGTCTGACCCTAGAGAGCGGGTGAAACCTGATCAAGACCTACCTGCTCCGTTATTCATTACTGGGCAGTGTGAGTCTTTTGCACCGAGTCTCTCTGGCGCGGATCTAAAGCTGTTTTATCAGCTACTTTGGGAAACATGTTGTACCCTAGTCAAGCGTGATGATTGACGTACAGAACGAGGATGGTCGGGAGGGTTTGGTATGGTTTTCCCCGTGGTCGTTCCTGGTCATCACCTTTATTAAAGGACCTACATATGCACGGCCTCTGGAGGAGGCCTCCTCCTCAGTGGGTCGCCGTCCTGCAAGGGGAATTGCTGCAGTACTACTTTCCAGGAATGGGAGTTGGGAGGTCGAGTGAATATCTTCCGCACGCCGCACGTGTATCTCCCGGCATTACGCCTGGCCACTGACTCTGAAAATCATCCGTCGATGGGGTTTTTGGGAAGTCGACGGAGGTAGGACTCTTGCCAGGAATTCCTTGGATAGAGAGGGTCGTATCAACAGCATATTCTGGGCTCGTTGACCTCAGGGATTGCCAAGTCGGGATCTTTGGCGGGCTTACGATTTTAAACCTACAGTATGGATCCCCTTGAACGTTTTGGGATTGGCCCTGGAGGCATGCTTCAAATGGAAAACTCATATGTGAGGAGCAATGTGATGTTAGGAGCCCCGAGGATAGGGATGTCCTCGGTTTGGAGTGCAGTAGCGATGCTTAAGGACACTTCCTAACTTCACTTCACCTTAATATAGAGGTCTTAACCGGGTGGGAGCTTCCCATCGGCCTGGGACCAGTTGGCCGGTATCTCCTATGGGAGTGGGCGTACGGGGCGTTCAGAGAGGCAAGGTGGTGGGACCAGTGCACTTTATACATAGTTAGCATTGTGGTCCAGGTATAAGTGTGGCACGTCCCGCGTGACTTAGTGTCGACGTGGCTGAAAAAATCTCCAGGGGAAGAGGTGATTAGAAAAAAATTCTAGGTGACCTGGTGAAGGTGAGCTCTCTAAGAATTCGAGAGAATGGGGGATTCCAGGGCATCCACCTTCTGGTAGGCGGCATTCTTCTTTCCAGGTTGCCTAGGTCTTGGAGACTCCATCATCCTGGTGGTGGGTGAGATCTGACACTCTTAGCTTTTTGCTTTGTTTTGAAGTGATGCATGTAAGGAATGTGCTTCGAGACACCGAACCAGAGATCATCAAGGGAGGGCTGGGGTTAGTATTTTGTTTTCAGCTTTATTGATATATGGAATGTGGGTTACGGTTTTCAGTAATGTATAATTGGTATATTATAGATGTTGTATATAGTTAGAAGAAAGGTGGAAAAATACAGAGTAAAAATTTGGAGTATATAGTCCTGGGTTGGAGGGGGTTAGGGGATTTTAGAGATCCAGTGGTGTAAATGGAAAATAATGAAATTAAGGATGCAGGACTTTTTGGACTATTAATAGTAAGAAAACAAAAACCAAAACAAAAAACAAATCAACAAAAAGGGGGGATATAGTTAGGTTGGGGGGGTTTTGTGACTTGAGGGATTAGGGGTGTAATTCAGAATATATGGAATTATGGAGGACATTTGGACTTTGGAAAAAACAAAGACAAAAAAAAAAAACACCAAAAGAAAAAAAAAAAAGTGGATAGAACTTGTATATATGTAAATAGTATTAACGTTGTAAATATTTTTTTAAATATTTTGGTTTAAAAGGAAAACAATAACTGGAGTGTGTATGTTTGTAATGAATGGAGTGAATGGGAGCCTGGACCTGTCAAAATTGTACGATATGTACAGGTTTTATGGTTCCTGTATTTTTCAGTTGTTTGTACACTGGTAATTACTTTCGTTTCAGATTCTTTACATTTTATACAAATAAAAAAAAAGTATGCAGCTGGGTATATAATACCAGGATGTAACTGAGGATCAGTTTCAGCGATAAGTAAATGTAATGTAATGTACACTCCGTGACTCGTACAGCAGAAATAGTGAGTGCAGCTCTGGAGTTTAATTTACAGGTTGGTAAATCAGGATCAAAGAGTACAGGATTAAGTAATGTATGTACACAGTGACTGCCACAGCTAAGATTAGTGTGTGTGCTTGGAGTATATAGTACAGGATGTAAACTCGGGATCAGTACATGATAAGTATTGTTTGTACACTCAGTGACTGCTACTGTAGAAATTGTGAATGCTGCTCTTGGAGTAGAATAACTGGATGTAACTCAGGAACAGTACAGGATAAGTAAGTAATGTTTGTACACAGTGTCTGCCACAAGCTCTTTAGTGAGTGCAGCTCATGGAGTATAATACAGGATGTAAACTCAGGTATCTGTACAACGATAAGTAATTATGACATAGTGACTGCACCGCAGAATAAATTGGGTGTGCAGCTCTGGAGGATAATCAGGATGTATCTCGGGGTCAGTACAGGATAACGTAAAGTACTGTATTTACACAGTGTCTGCACCCACAGAATAGTGAGTGCAGCTCATGGAGTATAATCGGATGTAACTCATGATCAGTACAAGGATAGTAATGTATGTACACAGTCACTCCACCGCGATAGTGAGTGCGCAGATTGGAGTTTAATATAGGATGTACTCCAGATCAGTATAGGTACAATAATATATGTACACGTGGGAATGCCACCAACATGAACATAGTGAGTGCAGCTCTGGAGTTACATAATAAGGATGAACTGAGGTTCGTTCGGATAAGTAATGTATGTACCACAGTGACTGCACAGCAGAAATAGTGAGTTGCAAGCACCTGGAGTTTATACAGGAAGTAACTCACGGAATCGGTACAGGATAAGTTATGTATGATACACAGTGACTGCACCAGCAGAATAGTGAGCACAGCTCTGTCAGGTGCTCCAACCAGTTGTGGGTGTTGTGCCTCTGCTGCTGCTATGTGTGTGGGGATCCACCTGCCTGTGCCTGCTGCCTTCTACACACAGAGGAGGTGAGTGGGTTGCGCCATGGGCATGAAGTGAGGGAAATCAAGCCCCGGCTTACTGTCCTGACTCAGGCTTTAGGGCGACAGTAGAGAAAAGAGCCAGCGTTTTGCCTATATAGAGGACTCGGGGTAAGAAGATCTGGCAGGAGTCGCAGCAATGTGGCTTCTGGAGCCCCCAAGTCTGAAGAGACTTTGAAAAGCCACAAGGCTTCATCCAGAATGGACCTAATGACTGCCAGCTCGGGTGAGTGTCACCCTTCCAGGGCCGGGAGAAAGCCGAGTGCTCCAGGGGGTGAGGCTGTCCTAGCGGAGGAAGGCTGGGGTGTGGGGAGGGCCCAGGAGTGTTTCTACCTATGGCTCCCAGGTTATGAAAAACCTCTGTGAGTATGAACATGCCAGTAAGACCCTGAGGAGGATCCGGGAGGAGCTGCGCAGTGTGAGGGCCTGGGCTGAAGTGGCCCCCAAAAGACAGAAGAAGGGTTGCAATGTCAGGTGAAGCAGCTCCTATCCAATATTTTTGAATTTGAGAAACGGTGAACAGTGCTGAAGGAAAGAAGCTGTCCTTTTAAGGAAAAACTTTTAAATGAGGACCGCTTCCAGAAGATGGCGGAAAAGGAGGGGAGAAGGCGGATGGGGCTGCTGCCGCACAGCCAGGTGGAGGAAGACCCAGCAGTGGAGGAAGACATGGCAGATGAGAATGACCAGCCAGACCCACCTGGTAGCCTGCCCAGCAACAAGCTGGCCTCCATACACTAGGGGCTCCCGAGCCACAGCAGGCAGCTATGTCACCCTGCTGCACTGGTGGCTTGGGGGACAAGAGCGAGCTCGGCAGCCCGATAGGGGCCCTGATGGCACAGATCCAGTTCCTGGAGTCCCCAGTGTGTATCCAGGAGTTGTGCTTCAGAGATGAGATGCCAGAGGAGACACCTAGGGGCAGCAAGAAGAAAGTGAAGACGACCAAGCACCAGGAGCAGGTAAAGTTCGTGTATACCCCTCTCCATGGGAACCCAAATTCAGTTGCGGGGCCAGCTCACTGTATGAAGCAGGTGAGAGGAAAGACTCTGCCGCTGAAAGCTGTTCCCTTACGGGAGGGAGGAGCAGCTGGGCATCGGAGTGGGCTGCGAGAGCCCTGGTGGCTCCATCTACTGATGACGCTGGTCCTTCGGGGCAGCAGAGGTGTGAAGGGGCTGCCGGGGCTAAGACAGTTGCACCTCTCAAAAAAGAGCTTGAGAGGGGGCGTGGCCTGGAGAGCTCAGTGTATGGACGCGTTCTGAGTGGCTCCGCTGCCGGGCCAGCACCGTTTAAGCCACATTAACGCCTGGTATCTGTCCTCCGATGGGGAAAAACAGACCCCAGATGCTCATAGGAGACACTCTGCTGCCAAAACCTGAGCCTACCCACGCGGGTACTGGGGCATCGATCGCTTCGTCACTAGGAGCACTGTGAAGCGTGGCGCAGTTGAGGTGCCGGCGCCATCTTCTCCCGCCGAGGCGGGGGGCTGCAAAACACCAGTGAACAGCCCGTGTGCCGAAGCTGACGCAGACGCCCCGCACCGCACAGGCGAACCTCGCCATCGCGGGACCCTCATTGCCTCCAGCAGCCCCGACGGACCGGGTAAGCCACCCTCATACCAGGCATCCCACGGCACCACGTCCAGCTGCAGCAAAGGCCGCCGCCAGTAACCCCGCGGGGCATAGACACGGCACCAAGCAGCTGAACAAGCCCTTACCTTATCGGTGGACCTCGCACGCCGCGAGCCTCCTGCTCCCGCGGCACTCCGACGGGACTGAGCGAGCTGCCTGCGCCGTCTTCACATTGCGGGGCTCTGCCCCGCTGCACCACGTGACCGCCGCCATTGCATCCACAAGGCTCCGACATCAGCCACGGGGAGGTTAAGGTTGGCTTAAGGTCAGGGACTCCCCTCACAGTCGCACCCACCAGTCCCATCTGCCGAGCTCTGACTGACCTTGCCTGCTCTGCAAGCAACCCAGGGGACAGCCCTTCAAGCCTCACCCAGGCCTAAGCACCTGAATTGCCGAGGATGAGGCAACACAGGCCAGTCCCACTGCGAGTCCTCTGGCATTATATCGGCTCCTGAGGCCTGCAGTCGCCCCCAAGCTCCAATACACTCGCGGACTCTCTCGGGGCAAGCGTCATGAGGCTCCCCCTGTCGCCCGTAAGAAGCCCTCGTGACCTCTCAGGACACATAATGCACGCTTTGGCTTCACGATCTCCTCACCTGTCCCTCCAACCTCAGATCCCCGCAAGCGCGAGCCATGGCATGGCTCACCCAACAAACACCATGAAGTAGGGAGGCATTCGGAGGATGTCACTTCCCCCCACGGATGTGGGATGCATCCAAGAGGACTCTATTGGTTTGCTTCTGCACACTCCGTCGGGGTGCACCACTCACGCTCTCCGCCCTGATGCCCTTGATTTCTCCCAGGATTCTACGCAGCCCGGGCCCCCCCGCCTCCACCGAGCGGGCCCAGCAGTGGTCCGATTATCTTCAACTATGCCAAACATCGGAAAGCGATTTCCAAACCCTGATTTCTGAGCGTTTAAAGAGGAAGCTTGCAGGACAAGAGATCTCATCAAATGCGTCAAGTAATTACACATACTTACAGAAACGGGCTGACGCTATCTGACGCAGGCGCCATATCAGTAACTCCTGCGAAGTACCTGTCCACCCTCACCGCTACAATTGTCGCCCAAGCATCAGTAGTGCGTTGACTTTAGGCAGTCATGTTGAGGACCTGGACATATAGGGGGCGCCGGCAATAAAATCCGAATCCGGGGGTGCCCGAACGGTAGCCACTGAGATAGCATTCCATCAGTCTGAAGTCCATCTTCAACAGTGTCCGGGCGAGCCCTCCTCCCACACAGATCAAGCTGGATAGAGTCATGAGCCCTCCGCCCTTAAGGGATCCTCGCCCTCCCTAGGGATGTTATTTTGCTGTGTGGATGACTTTACCACATCATGGAGGAACATCATGTCCGGAAAGCTCGGCCAGGCGGTCGCTGGAATACGAAGGTGAGCAGATCCAGCTGTTCCAAGATCTGTCGTGGGTTACACTACAGTAACGGCGCCTTCCTTGACGACCGCTACTCTCTGAGCTAAAGGACAGCCAGATCCCATCAATAGATGGAACTTTCCTTCGCCCTCTCGGCCCGCTTAAAATGATGGCGTGTGGTCTTCCTCAAGAACCATGGGGCATGCAACCATTTTCGTGACGCTCTGCAGGATCCCAATTTTTCCGCTGCTCCTGAACTGGGGACTTGGACGTCTCTCTACTCCCCACTACTGACGGTCATGGCGCCCAGCCCTCTAGAAGGGACATCCAATCCGCCGGGGGGACCCGGACCGGACTCGACTATCCACACAATCATCATCGCTAGACTGTCTCCGGGACTTTTTGTGCTCATTTCACTAACCTGCTTTTTCTTCCTCTAGCTATATGCTAGGTTCTTCTGTTCTCCTGTCGAGGTGTCATTTCCAATAATTTGATTTGGTTACTCTCCGGGGATACGGGCGGCCCGGGCTGCGGCTGTGCCTGCCCCTCTCCGGTACTCGAATCTAACCTTGGTATTAATTCTTTTTGAGGTTTCTTTGTTCCGCATTCAACTGTTTCTCCTTTCCGGGGGTTTTAGCTCCGACTCGTCTCATTTGCAGGTGCTCCACAATTTTTTTTTTTTATTTTTCCTTTTTAAGCCTAGAGAGTATTTTGTGCTTGAGTGCGGTCCTCTGTCGGTGGAGTGTGAATTCTCCCGCGCCAGGGAGTAGAGCGCCTTTAGTATTTGAGACGGGGAGGTCGGGGGTGCCTTGGTGGGGCGCATATAGGTCCTTTCTCTGCGCTACCATACCTCTTGAACGCGGGGCGTGCGCCGGGGACCCCCCCTTGCCTCCTCTCCTCCATACCCAGGGAATCTGGTAGTATTCTGACCCTTCTCTGGGTTACTTTCCACTTAATTATTTGACACAACTACGCTGATCTCTGTGATTAATGTTTATTATGGTGTTCCCCTTGTCTTGTGTTTTGTGTCGTTACCTTGGTGTGCCCTCTCTCTTAACCAACCCCACCATGGTCACCTGGTGTCTCATTATCGCAAAGGTTAAACCTCCGACATAAAAAGCGGCCGCTCTTGCTGCGTGAAATATGCTCTCTGAAGGCGGACATCGCCTTTTTCAGAGACCACTTAGACCCGCGAGGCTCCTTCCAATTTGCCAAGGCTAGCCTTCCATGTGGCATATTCTGCTTCCATGCGGTCGGAAGAAGTCCGGGCTGTGGCGATTTCTCCTATCGGCAATCGCCCTTTCCAGGTGGCCAGCTCGGAACTAGACCCCATGGGACGCTTTGTATCCTACAGGGGATCTCTGTTATGGGGCCCGTTGAAATCTGTGCACCGTATATTGCCCCCAAATACTCATCTCAAACCCAGCTTTCTTTCAATGTGTTTTGAACATGATTCGTCAGACTTCCCCCGCGTAGCCCTCATTTAGTGGGGTTTTATTTGGTGTTCTCCCCGGACCGTCAGATTGACACTCCCTGAGGGTATGACCCCCTCCAGACACTCGCTACACGGGTCCATCGCGGAATGCGCAAACTGATTAGATAAACATGGTCTCTATGACCTGTGGAGATTAACCATCCAACGGACCGATCCTTTACCTTCTACTCCCACCGCACAGACACACCTACACGTACTAGAACTCCTTCTTTGGCATACGTTACCCAGCTGTGCGCAGGATGGCGGCTTGCGGATAATTGCGCCCCATATCTGGTCCGACAATGGCCTGTCTCCCTCACCCTAAAAAGCCGGTACCCCCACGCAATTCGCGCTCCATGCCACTGGCGGTTGAATGAATCTCTACTAAAAAGATTGGTCTCGAGAGAGGAGCCTTCCGCAGCGCCTCCACAATTTTTTCGAAAAAATGAATACCGGATCGGGTAGGCCAAAGTTTCACAGTTATGGCAAGCCCACAAGGCGGTTCTCAGAGGATACTGCATCTCCATGGGGGCTCGGTTTGAAAAGGGACATGAAGATCAAACAAGTTCAATATCTCATCCGCCTTCCAGTCATTGGCCAGACGCAATGTTTGCCAGATCCAAATCATGCGCACTTTAGGCTCCATAGTCGTAGTCCCAGATCTCCCGCCTTAAAGGACCTAGCCCTCGCAGAAACGGTTGAGCAATGCCTCCTCTATGCTATGCAGAGGTTCTATGAATACGGCAATAAAAAGCCCATACCCTCTTGCGGCAGTGCGGGGATAGACGGGTTATTCTACCCACTCAAAAGCCCTGAAGGAGTTCCCAGACGGCATCCCTGACTTAGACCCTAAAACTATATGGATCCACTTTTTTGCAAATTTTTTTCCGACTTTACTCGCTCCCAGAGATCTCCCAAAACTCGGAGGCAGACCTTCAAGCTAGCGATTGGGTGTCTTTCGGCAGTTCCTGCTCCCTCCCTAGCTACCCGGGGGGGGGGGGGGGGGGGGGCCACCGAGGCGCTTAATCTCCCTATTGAACTGGAGGAAGCACTATGGAAGTGATTAAGAACCTTCCTAACGGAACAGGGCCCAGGCCGGACGGGTTCCCGTACTCGTATTCACAAAGAATTTGCTCATGAGGTTAGCTCCTTGCCTGCTCCCTCTGTATAATACAGCTTTCTAAATGGATCTCCCATCCCCTGGGAGATGTCCACAACTTCCTTCCTCAACTATCATTCCCAAGACAGGAAGGACCCGGCAGAATGTGCCAAGCTATAGACCGATTGCCCTCTCAAACTCAGACATTAAAATTTCACGAGATCTGGCTAAACGCCTGAACCTTTGGCTCCGCGGCATCAGTCCCATCAGGATTCAGGTGGGGTTCGTCATTGAGTACCAAGGCGGAGACACAACACCAAAACGGGCCATAGACTTAATGAAGTTGCTAACTTGCAAACCAAGGAGGCCTCCTCCGTGCTCCTTGACACAGAGAAGGCTCTCGATGCCCTCAGTTGGCCCTTCACTGTCTGCTAACATCTTAAGTCTTTCGGCTTCCCGGTAAATTCTACAGGCGGATTCAGGCGGTCTTTACTCCTCTTCCAACGGCCTCCGTAAAACTGACTCAGACGACACTCCCCCCTTTTTAGGATCTATCAATGCACGCGCCAGTTGCCCCCTCTCTCCCTTACTATTCGTACTGTGCTTATGGAGCCCCTTGCAAGCAAGGTTTAGACTGGCTTCGTCCGATCTCAGGTAATCTTCTCGTTGGGATAGGAGTTTAATAGTTCTCCCTCTTACGCAGACGAATGTTCTGCTGACTTTGACCAACCTCATCCAGTCCCTCTCTAGCTTGCACATTCTTCTGGAAGACTTCCGGACGCGCTCTCGGCTTTAAAAGTCAATAAGTCAAAACAGAGGCCCTCCCCTTAATGTCGGCTCGAGTCCCTGGCCGAACTTCAGTCTCCGCTTCCATTATAATGGCGGAAGACCTCCCTAAAGTACATGGGTGTCCTACTGACGCCAGGCTACAAATCCCTCTATGGCGCTAATTTTACTCCTCCCTTTTCCTCAGAAATACGCACTATCTTATCTAAATGGCATCATGAAGCCTATCCCTTTTAGGCCGTTTAGCTCGGTCTAAAATGGACAATTTTTGCCAAACTAAATGTACTTTTCGAAAACCCTACCACCGATGCCAATCCAAACTTAAAAATTCTGAAATCCTAGAAGCAGCGATCTTTCATATTTATAACTGGGCGCATGGACGTCACGAGTGCTAGGGGGAAGTCCTGATGGCAAGTAAAAATAAGGGGGGGGTGGCCTGCCCCAAACATTTGGTAATACAACTGGGCATCCGGATGAGTGTCATCCAGGATGGTCACCGCTACCAGCTTATACCATAATGGATGGAATATGAGAAATTGTCGGATGGCCGTTTAATCCCATATGTTCTTGTAGGCATGCCAGGGAGGTCACGTACTCGGCCCCCTAACTAGGGCCAATGACCTATACTAGTGGACAATTCTGGTCGGCACTGAGGAGACTAATTACGCCTGGACCTCCTTGGCCTCCCCAATGGTCTCCTTTAGCTCTTCACCTCTCACTTCCTGCCGACCAAGCAACACTCATCCACCTCTTGTTGCCCATGGCAGCAAACAATTTGTACCATTTGCGACATAGCCCATTTCCGACACAAGGGAACTCAATTCCATTTGCGGAAACTTTTGCAGCAAGTATGACTCCCAGTCCAGAGCTCAATTCTCCTATCTCAAATCAAGCACCTTATGCAGACTCTCGCAGGAGGTTACATCACTCTCCACCCCCCACTCTCTTTGAGAGGTCTTGTGCAATGTCGGGGCACAGTAGTCGAAGGGCTCATCTCTTGTATTTACGCTATACTGAATTGACCTCCTCCAGAACAGAATTGTATCACCCATTACATGCAAGGTGGTGAGTTTCCTGGGACGGAAGCTCCCCGTATCATGTAAATGCAGACTATATGGCACAGAGCGGCCCACCTCACTCGACTTGCGCGTACTGATGCATGGTACCACACCCCAGAGCAGCTTCTAAATTCAACCCATCAGTCTCATGTGCCTGCTGGTGGTGTGGGGCCATTCCAGGTCCTCTGACTATTATTTGCTGGGGACTGCCCGGGACAATCCAACTATTTGGGCGCAGGTCCAGTGGGTTTGTCGGGAGTTTTTTTTTTTTTCTTTCTTCCGGCGGGGGGTCTCGGCAGACCCTATCGGTTCTTTCTCTTGAACATTCCGCTGACAGGTCTTTCTTGGACCGGACCTCTAAGCTCCTCCTTCATATCCTCACGGCTGCCAAATAGCCTGATTTCGCACCTTTTGGAACAACGCACCCCGTCCCTACACGACCTGTACTACACGGATTGCGATGAGTGCAACGCGGGGAACGACTTATGTCCCTTACGCATGATAAACATGAGGTTCCACAGATGCACATGGGAGCCCTGGTTGTCTTATTGGGAGCGACTACGTAATTAAAAGGGCCTACCCCTACTTACGAATGGCCCCCATTCCCCTACTTTTCTCCCATCACCCCCCCCCCCCCCCCCCCCCCACATCTTCTGTGGTCTAGTCTCGTGTTTGTCTGTGGTCTGTCCTGTTTGTCTTAACAATGCCTCCTTTTCTGTATCAGGCATTTATGGTTGTGTTTGGGACTATGGATATTTCTCGGCCATTATTACCACGTGGCTGGACATTGGGCCTATGTTTAGCTTACAGTACACTTTGCATTATTGGTTTCATGGTGTATGTAATTGATTACGCTTTTTTTTTTTCCTTTCCTGTAAACATTTCTCGTTTAACAAATAAATGGTTAATATAAAATACAATTACGCAAAAAAAAAGAGCCTTGAAACCTTGGTACTAAATACCCCTGTTTTGCTGGCATGATTGGTCCAGAAGGAGCTGCGCCAAACGGATAAGATCCAGCGCGTTCAGCAATGGATCTGCTGTGCCCAAAAAATGGTACCGATGAAGTGGAGGGCAAGGGAAGGGGTGGGGCAGCTCCTAAACAGAGTAAGCAGGTTGTCTGGCCCATACATAAGGGGCTGGCGGCCTGTTCTGTGGGGTGGCTCTTGCCCCAAGGCCCAGTGATGCTGAGGTACCAACCATTATGTTTGCACCCAAACACACCGGTCCAGCCAGTAAGAGTTTGGGTAGCAATGTGGGGGAGAATGAGGGAGAAGGGGTGGGGTGGAGAAAAAGCTTTTGGGACTTTAGATGATGGTATAAGTGTTGGTAGGGAAGGAAGGGTGGGCACTATTTCTACTAGTGAAGGTGGTTTGGATGCTATGCTGGTGGGTGGTGAAGGGTAGTCGGTGAGTGTGGAGGGAGGTGGGTGTGGTCCGGCTGTGGAGGACCCTGTACACAGTTATGCTAATGTCGCAGCTGGGAGGAGTAGGGGTCCCTCCTTGTCCTCTGGCTCTGGGGACAGCTGTTTGCAGCGGCGTCTTCTGGAGGCTCTAAAGAGAGGTGAGAGCACAATCAGTGTAGAGGGTTGGGAGGTTTATCTATCCTGGATAGAGAGGCATAGCCTCTCAGCCTTCCGAGAGCACAGGGTTGGGCAAGAAACTTGGTTCTCTCTCGACAGCGGGCAGGGGTCGGTTCTCCGTAAGGATATGTGGTCCATATGAGTTGGGTTGGCAATGAATTACTGTCACCTCAAGGGCAACAGGGGTTGAGCTCCTGCTTAAGATGGGCTTCAAGGCGACAGCCATCTATGCCTTGATACATCACTATGGGACCCCTGAGTTCGATGTCAGCTTTGTTCAGTCAGAGGGGCTCAAGCTCTTCTGGTCTAACGATGAGGTGACAAAGGACAAGCCCGGCTGTCGAGACTTGGTCGTCCAGGCGATGTCTCGTCAAAACACAGTCAAGAGGGTGACCATCATGACGTGGATTGACCGATACGGGGAGGTGATGGGAGTCCCTCTGACTTTGTTTGTAGACAGACGATTCGCTTCCTTCTCTGGGACGACAAAGTCTCGACAGCGGGCTTGTCCTTTGTCACACTCATAGTTAGACCAGAAAGAGCTTGAGACCCCTTGAATTGAACCACAAGCTGACATCGAACCTCAGGAGGTCCATAGTGATGTATCAAGGCATAAGATGGCTGTCGCCTTGAAGCCATCTTATGCAGGAGCTCAACCACTTTTGCCCCTTGAGGGAATGTATTGTATAATTGCCAACCCTACTTTATGGACCACATTCATACGGAGACCCACCCTGCCGGCTGTCCGTGAGAGACCAAGGTGGTTGCTCTGCCACAAACTCCTTTGCTCTCGGAAGGCTGAGAGGCTATGCCTTCCTCTTTCCAGGAAGAATAAAAACCTCCAACCTCTTACATGATTGTGCTTCACCTCTCTCTTTAGAGCCTCAGAAGTCGCCCGCTCGCCAAAACAGTCTTGTCCCCAGAGCCAGAGGACAAGGTGGGACCCTACTCCTCCAGCTGCGAACATTAGCATATACTGTGTAACAGGGTCTCCCACAGACCGGTCAACACCCACCTCCCTCACACACTCACGCACTACCTTCACCACCACAAGCATAAGGCATCCAAACCACCTTCACTTGTAGAAATAGTGCCCTCCTTCCTTCCCTTCCTACACTTATATTATAATCATCTAAAGTCCACAAAAGGCTTTTTTCTCCTCCCACCCTTACTCCCTCACTTCTCCCCCACAATTGCTACCTTAACTCTTACTGGACTGGACCAGTGTGTTTGGGTGCAACAACCATTAATGGGTGGTACTCAGCATCACTGGCCATTGTGGGCAAGGGCACCACAGACAGGCCGCCAGCCCTATGTATGGGCCAGCACAACCTGCGTTTAATCTGTTTAGGAGCTGCCCCACCACTTCCCTTGCCTACACTTCATCGGTTACCATTTTGGGGCATCGCAGTCCATTGCTGAACGCTGCTGATCTTTTTCGTGGCGCAGCTCTTCTGGACCAGCAGTGCCAATGCAAAACAGGGGTTTTAGTCCAAGTTCAAGCTCTTTTTTTTTTGTAATTGTATTTTTATTAACCTTTTTTGTTTAAACGGAGGTATTAGTTAACAGGAAATAGGAAAAAAAAAAAGAGTAATCAATTTGAACATTACACCATGAAACCAATAAATGCAAAGTGTAATAAGCCTAAACATTAGGCGCACAATGTCAGACCATCTGTAATAAGGCCGAGAAGTATCATAGTCAAACACAACCATTTAACAAGCTGAGATACAGAAAAGGAGGCATTTTAGGACAAACAGGAACAGGACTCAGACAAACACGAGATAGACACAGAAGGAGGGGAAAGGAGAGAGAAAGTAGGGGAATGGGGGGCCATTCGTATGGTAGGGGTTAGGGCCCTTCATGAACTTAGTCGCTCCCATAAGACCAAACCAGGGCTTCCCATGTGGGCAATAGTGGACCTCAGGTTTATCATGCGTAAGGGACATAAGTCGTTCCACGCGTTTGATGCACCTCGCAGATCGTGTGTACAGGTAGTGTAGGGGACGGGGGGTGCAGGTTGTTTCCAAAAGGCGGAAACAGGGCATTTGGCAGCCGTCGAGGATATGAAAGGAGGGGGAGCTTAGAGGCCGGTTCTAGAAAGACCTGTCAGCGG